>JAPYYZ010002097.1:0-13745 GCA_030522705.1 Eretmocerus eremicus | reverse complement strand
TATTGCGGAAATATCGATACGTTCGATGCTTGTTGACATGCGGCACCGCACGGGTTCGTTAACACGTCTACTCGCTACCGTGTCTCAAACTCGACTCCAATTTCTTAAGATACTCGAATGCGCTCTTCGATGATTCCAGACAATACTTGCCCACTAATCAAAGTATAGATGAAAACTCACTTTCTCAATCAATCAGTTTTCGTTAATCTTCTCTGACTATGGCGGAGTAAGCAGAAAAAACTTTTCTAAAATTATTTGATTACAGTCTGAACCGAATGATAAGATATATCCTTTCATGTTTTGTAAAAAATACTATGAGTCCGATAAGACGTCTACTTAAATATGATTCAATATGCTAAATCTCGATCAACTAATCATAAGACCTCAGATGGAATAAAATGTACGGCTTCACCGATATCCGATTTCGGTATCGATCTCGGTCTCAAAATATCGGCGAGACCCGAGACGATACGGTTTTCCGCGATACTTGGTCGAGACCGATCTGGGATCGAGACTCGGCATTGCGGTTCCAAAACGATCCAATATCTCAGCATCGATACCCGAAAAATTCTCGTAATTTCAAAATTTTCCGCCGCAATAATTCCTTGCGCTCTTTTTTAATGCCAGAATCTTTTAGACTTTGATGGAGCAAAATTTGAACAATATCTGCCTCTTTATGGTGACCTCTTTGAATCAGTCAAGTCTATTATTACTGATTCTCAATCATAATTATTACTCAATATACTCACAAAATATGCTGCCATGACATAATGAGGATCATTCAGGGCAGTGTAAACGTCAACTAAAAGAGAGATCTTCGAGTTCACATTCTGGGCAATTAATTCAAGATTCTCACGTGCTGATTCATAATCCATTTTGTTCAGATAGATTCGAGGAACACCTTAGCGTAAAGAAAACACGTAAACTCGATTTTTGATTATGACGTTGAAGATAACAAGGTTTCTAGTAAGGAACGGATAGTTGATCTTGTCAAAATTCCATTAAAACTGCGAATCACATTTGTCACAAATATTATTCCTGTAAAGAATTCATGATAAGCCGTCATTATGAATATTATGAAGGAAGATTCCTGGTCTACGTAATTATATATACACTGTAAAAAATTTTGATCAAAAACTTCAACCACTGGTTCAAGCTTTTCATTCAATCACTGGCTGAGAGCCAAAATTCAACGACTGGTTGAAAAAAAACTCCAACCAATAGTTGAACTTAATTTTCAACCACCTGATTGAATTTTCAATCATTGGTTGAATTTTTTTTGCCCAACCACATCCACCTGTGATGCACTTCAAGCGCTATACGCCAGTTTTACTTTTCCCGTTTTCGATAAGTATTCAAATACCAAGGTGAAATGTTACTCACGTGATTGAAATTTCAACCAGTGGTTGACAAAAAAAGTTCAACAGTGGTTGAGAATTCACCCACGTGGTTGACGTTTTTTTGCAACCAGTGGTTGAATCTTTTCCTTCAACCACCTGGTTGAATTTTCAACCACCTTTTTACAGTGTAGACTCAAAATGTGACGTACATACGTGGAAACAAGGGTTGCCTGGGTACCTACTAAGAGCCCCTGCATTTTGAATTCTATTTTTTTTTCAGGGGAAGAATTTTCGAAAACCTTCCATCGGTCTGTATTGATATAGTAAATTGGACGAATCATAAGAGTTGAAAAGCATCCCGTGAAAATTTGACTCGGATATAAAAATTTTTTGAAGCAAAGCCGGCTGGGGTTAGTTCGAGTACACGGGTACACCAAGGAAGATCAAAAAAGTGACTTTTGTGAAATAATTCCCTACCGCGGGACGCTAAAGGATCATCACGATTCCTAAAACAGGGTCTGAACACCAACGCACGCAAGTCCTTCCTGAACTACGTATGATCACCGCCTCGATTCGGCCCTCCCAGCACTCTTTTGTTTGTCGACCACCACAAAAATCTGAACGTGAATCGCAGAATCGCAGCGCCAATCGAAAAGAGAAGGCTTGCCCGATGCAGAGCCGACTGTGTAGTCTGACATCTCAACTCACTAGGAGGGTGTCACAACCCCGGATCACCGATTTGGCTGAAACTTTGGGAATAGTCTCCTTTTGGCGCCAAAAGATGATTTCTAAAGACTCAGGGTCTAACGCCCAAGCGTTTTTGAGTTACAGCCCATTACATTAGCATTGCAGGTATATCTATAGATATTACTCTTCAACATAGGCCTAGATAGGCAATGGTAGTATTTTGGGGTATATCTCAAAAACAATTGGGAGTTGGCAAGAGTTGCTCTAAATATCGTCTCTGATCACCAAAAAGAGACTATTCCCAAAGTTTCAGTCCAATCCGTGATCCGGAGGTCACGTACCCTCCTGCTCAGACTCGTCTCCGACGTGTAATGAGAATAGGACGAAGCCCTCATAATTATTCAAGTTCTTGCTCGCACTATACCCACTGCTGCCTCGGCGCGACTCTTTGCCCGAGACGTAGCGGTAGCCGGCTCTCTGCACTCGCATACCCACTACAAATGCCCACATACCCACTTGCTCTCGGCCGAGCGCACCCGCATGAGGCAATCGAGGCACGTGTCTTTGCCGCTGAAAGTCGATGCTCGCATGGCCGAGCGGAGAAGCTCGAGCATTGCCTACAAGTACAAGAGAGTCGCGGCGGCCCGATGAAGCTCACGCAGGCTCGATTCAGTCGCATGAGCAGCGCGAGTCTAACGGGATTTGAAAGACGATATGTCGTTTTCCTCCTACGCTCATATACGCGTACGGATACGTAGACTCGCGACGTCATCGATTCGCGTGTCATCGGACTCTCCTCCTCCGCCTTTGGAAGCTCCTCCTTTTCATTTGCGTTTGGATCCCGCCGAGAGAGTCGACGCGGATTTGGTTTGTCGGAGAGACGATCGGGGGCTCGGGGGTCCATCGTGGGGATCCTGAATATCGGACGCGGTGGGTTGTTTGTGGAGTGGACTATGTGTGCGAGTGGAGTTTTGTGGGTAGCAAGGTTCGCCAACGTGTTTTCTAGAATGAATGACTGAAACTTACGGGTTGTGAGTTAGCGTAAAACTCATGTCTGACCGTACCGGGAATTTTCTACTTCTACTTCTACTTCTGATTTGGTGTTGGCGAATAATTTTATGAAGAAGTTGTATCATGCTGTATGTAATTTCATGATTTGGACCTCCGGTTGAGCAAAGAATTCAGTATAATTCATGCACATCGAAACAAGGCTGTTACTGGTCTTAATTTCATCCCATATCTTCGCAGATGACATATTAAACTAGTCCTTGCTTCTTCCAGCTTGGCCACAAATTGCATGGAAAAGTAACATCTTTGGTTGAATCTGGTTGATTCTCTTCTTCCTGGAGGTTTAGTATTAGTAATATTAACAACCTTGCTTCCCGTAAAATTTTACGTTATCGAAGAATTTCTCGCAAAAGTCAGCTCAATTTCTGTATTCGAAACTCATAAAGGGCTAGTCGAATGGAGAGAGACTATGGTGCAATATCCATGGTTCCGCGAACTGAGACTAGATCGGAAAACGATTGTAACAATAAGTCGGTTTCGAGACAACCATTATAGTCTGGTCGAATCCATCTTCCGTATTTATCGCATTGACGATGCAAAGTGCTCGTGTAGACATTAAGTGGAAGATATAGACCACGTAACGTGGCAGCTGCAAACATCTGCCCGAATGGACTCCCGACCGAAAAAAATTAATTGTAAATAGTGAAAGGCAACCGAGTATATACAAATCTAACCTAACTTAGAGTTCTTTGGCACTATCTCCGTGGATTTTTTGATATTTTTCCTAAATACTTTCTAAACATAGCTTCCACCCAGTGGAAAGAACTGTCGAAGAACGTCTCGAAATTCCACCAGTTCAGGTTAGAGTACTTGACGAATATTCGAACACTTGGCGCAATGCATTTGAATATTTCGCATGGTGGCATGCATGGGACATGAATACATGTATACGTATCTCTTCAACGATCCCGTAGGTCTTACGAGCGGAAATAAATGCCGTAGATGCAGGCGACTTGACTAAATTACCGCATCGTGGAAATATAAAAAAGAGCTTACGGCGACGTCGAAGGCGAGACTTACCTCCCAATCCGAAAACTTTGGAAGAGTTGGATGAAAACCAGGCCGATTTGGTAAGACTTTTGCTGGTGAGTTATTTCTACTATATGATTCATTCGATACAGACGATGTGGAGGGTAGGGTCATAATTTTTACAACACGAAAGAATCTTGAGATCTTTTCAAATTGCGGGAAAGTACTCAATAAAAAATCATTCTGGTACATCATTGTAGCCAAATAGGCCTTGATAGGGTCTGAGAAAACTTAATGAAAAAAATTAAAAAAGAAAAAATTTGCGTTGACTCAGAAATTCCAATAGATACCCGTGCAAATTTGGATGGGGAACATTTGCTTTGTGTATAGAACGAAGATTCCGTGTCATTTCGTAATAGCTCGGGATAACTTGCTTGTCGCTCTAGCTGCTGGTGTAATTTTTTTCCATTCGATCGCGTACGCAAATGAGTTGTATAAGCTCTTGTAGTGTATAGCGTACCTGTGGCTTTTATCGGTTCTGCTCGCGGAGAGTAAAGTTACGCACAGGAAACACGTGACGATTTTGTAAAGCATCAGAAAGTGCGCGCTTTTGCATGCTACGCGAATGTGTAGACTTACTACTTCAAAACATTGTCATGGGCATTGACAGCAAGTAACGGGTTATGGGGTTAAAACAAAGATCACAAGATGATACAAAATTTGTTCTAACCAGTTTGACCAAATTGTCTGAGACTGTCATCGCCTGAGAAATTGCAACAATTTTTCTCGTAAATACCTTGTGGAAATCTTCTCATGATGTTGTAATACTCTTACCTCCTCGAATTCGACCATCAAAATTCACTGATTCATCCGTGATCACTTATTCGTTCAATCTGAATTGAGAGAGTAAGTGCATAAGCACTGCAACAGCAGTGACCTTCATTGAAATCTCTCAAACTTCATTACAGACATTCATGGCTCGTAATTTCTAGGATAATGATAATCTTCATGAACTATCATGATATGGGGCTGTCCAGTTGAAATGCCCTTTGTCCAAAGTTTCACTGAGAGTCTCTTCCTGGAGTCGAGAAAATTTATTTTCATGACGATGCTTCAAACTTGATTTAGTTTGATGAGTTTTGCATCTTACTAGTTTCCCATGGCTTGCGAAAAAAATTCGTCTTACATTTTTTGCACCTATGACGTGAGTACCGAGATCACTAAGCTGCTCTAACAGCTGTAAGATACTGCTCCCTGTATGAACGAAGAGAGTTTTTGATCGCTTTATATGTATTTTTCAATCTTGTCTCAGAGCATTCTGAAACCGATGCGCGTGTGCAGCAATAACTGAAAAGCGCGCTCGTACAAAATCTCGCGAGCTGATTCCGAGTGCGAGCATGAGTTTGCGCATCGACGAAATAGGTGTGGTCTTGGTGGCGGCGTTCACGGAGAACTCATAGGATCGAGAGAAATAGAGTCTGTACAGTGTAGGAAGAAGCGAATGGGATGGAGAAAGGGGAAAAATGTGGATATAGGAGCACAATGGGAGCTCGGCGCGATGACAGATGTTGGCGCAGCATTAGATAATTAATCCGTGGGCAGGAAGCCGCACTCGCGCCGGATCGAATGCCGGACAGATTGTTATTATACGCGCGCGCCTCTCTTTTACTCTCTGTCTGACTGACTCGCCAGCGATGTAGAGTGGTCGGTGGGGGCCACCCCCGTCGCGTTGCTCACGGCACCCACGAGCTTCCGATTACGCCGATTTTTTTAGAAAGCAGCCATAGACTTTTCAACGGGGCATACTCGATGTGCCTAGATGTATGCGGAACACGTTTTTTCATTTACTTGTTCACACCAGCAGCAGTTTTCAAAGTTGAGAGGGGTTGGATTTATCACGATTCAGAAAATACCTCTCTCGTGTCAATCGACGTATGTGGAAGCAAGAGATTGATTGATCATTGGAGAGTTCCGTTGAGATTTCTAATGACTGCCGCATTTGCCCTGGAGATCGTCAAAATTTGCAGAATGGTAGAAATCCTGTCTCTATTGCTGTCTCAAGTTTTTATGGAGGGACAGTTAGTAATGCTGAAGGGGGTTTCTAATTTTATATTAGTGCTTCATCAGAACTTTGGGGTGTTTTATAAGAATAATAGTAATAATTATAATAATAATTCTGATAACCAACAGGTGGGTTTCGTGTGTATAATCTATGTAACACTTTTATACTTGGGACGGAAAGTACGAAAGTGATTACTCATGATTGATGCGCATTAGAGTCTACATGCTGGATTGCTTACGATCACAGTGGTCATCATAATTCATAACGTTATTTACATTCTTGCTGGATAAGGGTGGAGATCGAAAAGGATAATAATCGCGATCATCGTTTGTTTCCCTCTGGCCATCTAACGCTACTCCAATTTGGTCAATGACCCTGATCGAGATCAACACCTGCAGCAGAGCAGCTGCTCCTCTGCTCTCCCGCCGCTTCGTATTTGTACCATCGTAGTGT
This sequence comes from Eretmocerus eremicus, assembly GCA_030522705.1. Taxonomy (NCBI): domain Eukaryota; kingdom Metazoa; phylum Arthropoda; class Insecta; order Hymenoptera; family Aphelinidae; genus Eretmocerus; species Eretmocerus eremicus. The sequence continues at coordinate 7,166 of JAPYYZ010002097.1, read as the reverse complement.
CCGATCCACTTAGTTTTTTTTATCCACTGTACGAAGATCAAAGTCATCTCCCATAGATAATCTCACTCTCTTTCCGAGGTAAGTTCTCCCCAACTAATAATATACTTTTTAATAATTTAAATTCTCCACTGGAAGCTAAAATAACGAGTAAAAGTACTTTCGTGCTAGTGAAGGCCCCAAAAAATTTGTTTTACCCCCTGTTCTGGATTTTTCTTCATTCTCATCGTTGATTAGAGTTTCACGATCGTTTTGGTTTTTTTCGACTCTGTAAACATTTCTCTTTCATTTTTTTATACATCTCTCAAGTTATTGAAAATGACTTGTGTATCAACACAGATCGATCTATAGACACATTTAAATTTTGCAATGACGCGATCCTTCTCCCTCCTTGAACTCGTGACCCTTTGGAGTGTATATTATTACCACCCGCAAATCCATGCTTCTCAAATGCCAGATTCCCGCCGAATCATGTCGCAGCAAGCGAAACAATTTGCGCCAATTTCGCGAATCAGCGAAAGCGGGCAAATCTCGTCCGCGCAATTTTCTCCAGGACCATAAATAACAACGAAGCACCGATGGCAAAGCGGAGGCGCACAGAAGCCCTGTCCCCGCAATCAATTTATATCAGCCGCGATAGCATCGTCGTCGGGCTGTCTACCCACACAACCAATCGCACGCAATCAGTGACCCTCATGGAGCAGCCACAAAATTAGCCTCAAATCCGCTCGATCCTATTACAACCTCGTTCCGCTCCTCTTACAACGCGAAACAATTTCATAGCTCGTTTTGCCCTTTATTGCCGTGACCTTGCAGTGTCTCGGCGTCGGTCAATCCCCATTGTATTATACGGAGCCAGACGCGCAATAGGTATTCGTAGGTGTATAGGCGTTGTCCGAGGGACTCGAGTCGAACTCGAGACACGCGGCGGGCGCGAGACACGTCGGGGAAGAGAGAGAGTCAGATCAATAGCCGCTGCTGCTGCTGCTTCTGGCTCTTAGCTTGGCGGCAGTACCCCGACATTATCCGGCTTTTTTATTTCAGGCGCGTGTACCTGGTGGCACGCGCCAGCAAGACAGCAGCTGCTCGATCGCCTCGAGTCGACCTCCCTCTTATTCCTTACATTGCATTATATCTGCGCCGCGAGCTCGACTTGGCTCATCGCCCGAGCTGCATGCAGACGCGTCTCTGAATTGTTAAGTGTACTTACCCACGCAGAAGCAGTTCTATCTGAGTCTGATCATCCGACTCCGGGCGATGGTGTATCGTGCAACGGTCGCGAGAGAAAGATAACGAGTCGAGGAAAGATGGTCCGAAAGTGCAGCAACGACATTCGCTGATGGAAACCAATTATGCTGGAGATCGTTGCATGACTCGCGCCGATTGCGGCGAGGAACGTCGTCGTGGCCCTCCTTACTCATTGCCCTGCCCTTTGCATGTATGCGATAAGAGATGAGCTACTCGAGCGCTGATTCGCCCCGATATATGAGTGATTCCGCGGAAAGTGGGGTTTTCTGCGTCCGAGGTTCGCACAAGCCTCCGCGACTATTAATCGTTGTGATTAAAATCTTCTAGGAGTACTCTAAAGGTACCCAAATCTGTAGTTGGTTTTCGAGTGATTATTGAAGCCTCAGTTTTTTTATATTAGAGAATAAGGGGTCAAAATATCAATTCCGTCCCCTGTCTAGGACACAATCGTCGCTATAAAAATCAGAAATTTCACGAGGAATTTCCCGTCTACAGGGAATCTATGCAAATTCCATGTGGAATTCCACGTGGAATGTCCACAGTTATTTCCTCGTAAGTTCATGAGACCCGGCCTGACATCCCAATCTCAAGAGTCCAAGTGGAAAACTCCCACGGCGATTCCATATGCGATTTCCCGTGGATCTCTCGAGAAATTCCTCGGGAAAAGTCCAAAAACGTCACATGGAACTTTTTCCATGGAGAATTCCACGTGGCATTATCGGACTTTTTCCGAGGAAATTCACGCGGGATTTCTGGGGCTCTCCACGGGGATTTCCACGTGGACTCTTGAGATCGGACTAAAGAGTCCATCCCGATCTCAAGAATTCACGCAAAAAGCCCCCATGGAAATTCGACGCGGAATTACCCATGTACTCCACGTAGATTCCCCGTGGAATGACTCGGAAAAAGTCCAATATAGTAATGTGGAACTTTTTCCACGAAGAATCCCTCATGGAAAAAATTCCACGTGTCATTTTTGTATTTTTTTGGAGGAACTCTACGGGGAATTCATGTGGAATACGCGCGGATTTCTACGTGAAATTTCCACGAGGATTTCCACACGGACTCTTGAGATCGGAATAGGAACATTTCACGTGGAATTGCGCCTAAATTTTTTGTCGATTCCCACGTGAGGAGTCTTTCACGTGGGTTTCGCCAATCTCAATTAAAAAAAGCACATGTGAAAACCCCCGAGGAAATTCTATGTGGAATATTTTATAGATTCCACGTGGATTCCACGATACTCCGTACAAAGTTTGAAGATTCCACGGGATTTCCACTTTGGCTTCTGTGATCCGGCTGCGTGGAATACTTGGATATATCCATATATGAATACCAGTAAACTTTAGTGAAACTCTTGTAGATAAGTCGGTCGAAAAAGATAGATGAGATCAGCTCCATGTTAATTCGAGGTTTCTATTGCATATTCAATCTCAAGAGTCCACTTAAAAAACCCCCATGGATTTTCCACATGGAATTTATACGGGGATTTCTACGAGGACTCTTGACTTGACTCTTGACTGTTCTACTCCAGTCGAAAAAGCTGGTGTGAGCATCTTCGTGGAAATTCCGCGTGAAGTTCTCCTTGTTAAGTCCAAAATTGTGACGTGAAGTTTTTTTACGAAGAGTTCCATGCGAATTTCTAAGTGGACTCTCAGATCGGATGAAACTTGAGTGGATCCCAATTAGTAGCTTTGCAAGGAGACTCTACACAGGAGAACTCTATCCATCATAAGCTAGTTTATTAAAGCCCTTCTCCATGTGGGGCCAAAAAGTGTTCGTTACGTCCCGGACACACATACACCACATGAGCTCCATCTATAGGGATAGACAATTGAACTTAGAAGGAGTCTCCTTGTTTTTAAAAAATGAGCCTTCCGCGTACAATCCTCTAAAAAATTCCAACACATCGGGTTCTCCTCTGTGCTCCCTTTCCATCCTTCAGAACTGTACCCTCACAAGCTTAATTGAGTGCCTTGTGAAAGTCGCCATCCAGCTAATACAAAAAAGAAACACATTCAAATGAGGATAAGATTAAAAAAGTCAGAATCCACCATTTACCGGGAGCGATATCGAAAGTGACAAAGAAGTCTCGACGTAGATCTCTATAGGGGCCTCTCTCGAGAGATCGAGTGGAGATCAGGGCGCAGATTGGAGGCGGCTGCAGCCAAGGCATATAGAGAGATCGGTGCATCGCGGCAGGCGGCTGCGTCTGAGGTGGCGTCGAGCTTCGGAAAAAGAAAGGTGCGCCGGAGAACACCTTGCAGATGATGATGCGCGCGTCTGCTGCAGCCGTCGTGGCGCGTGCCGTCTCCCTCCTCCCCAATTCATCTGCCGTCTCCCTCTCGAGCCGAGGCGCCTGTATCGCCCTGCATCTCTCCAGAACGGCACCGCGATGTAATACACTCAATTCCTGCTCTGCTGCTCTCTTCTCGCTACTCGAGCCCGCAGCGGTCGCCGCTCGGTATCGGATATATAATTGCTCGTTACGCAGCGAGCGAGGAGACAGCCGCTGCGGCGACGGCTCAGAAACACCCGACGATCAGTCAATTTTGCCTCCTTTATCTTCCCTCTCGTCTTCCGTACCTGTACACATATACATGTAGGTGGCACGCGACATGCCGCCACGTGTAAATGTGCGAGTATACCACCTTGACGCATCTGCATCGCGAGTCGAGTCGCTTGGTGGCGGACCAGCACTACTTACGTGTAATATGGAGGAGGGTGTTCAAGACGACCGTTGGCGTCCGGCTGTCACGCCAATTCGTTATTTGCGCGCGCGGTGCATGCACGGCATGTGCATGGTATGTAATGCGGAGCTCGTTGCAGCGTCGCGGACAAGCCGATCAGCTGCGCTCGTCTCGAGTGCTCCACTTTTGCCGCGGCGTGGCAACAAGCTGATGATGAGTAAATGTACACAAGTACCTGGACAAGTGCATCTGACGTCTCTCGGCTGTATAGTCGATTGATGATATTTCATTGCTTGACCTATAATATCGATTGCGGTCGATGATGCTGCAGACTTTGACTGTAACGAGGCTCACTGTCATAATTGTCGAGGAGATGTGTGCAGTTGACGGAGTGCGAGAAATGACATAGTTAGGGCCTCGATGTTCTTGTATTTTTTTCACCCCGGAGATCTCATAGGGAATCGAAATTTCTGTTAAAATCACTAACATGAGGTTTGTCCCCATGATTCTAGTAACATTGGTCGAGAACTTTGGTTTCCGAGAGACTTTGTCCTAATCATCGTCTCAATCGATCCAAAAACTGAAACGAGACTGAAATTGGTCAACAGGACAGAGACCTTTCCCACCTCCTGTTCCGTTTCGTGCGAAGTCAACATTTTACGTTAATTCCCCCAAAAGTTCCCTATACCCGGACTCCACGAGTCCACGTCGAAATCTTCATGGAAAAAATTCCATGGGGAATTCCGAATAGTAATTCCATGGGAATTTTCCAACCGAACTCTTGAGATTGGATATGGAACATCCTGAGGAATATTCCAAAAGTACCACATGATACTCATTGTACGGACAATCCAATCCGATTTAAAAAGTCCACGTGGAGATGAATCCACCAGAATTCTATCGAGAATCCTACGCAGGGTTTCCGCATGGAATCCTCAAGTCGAAAAAAGGGAACACATAGGAATCTACAGGGGCATCTACGTGGCATTTTCGGACTTTTCTCGAGGAATTACCTGGAGAATTCGATGGGAGGTTCCCGTGGAAATTCCTTATGTGTTTGTCCGAGGAAAGGCCCAAAATTGTTTCACGGAAATTTGTCCATGAAGAATTACAAAATCTAAACGGGGAGAACTCGCGGATTCCTCTTACCCTATCTCAACAATCCACTTAGCAAACCCCCATGGAAATTCTATGTGGAATTCCCCGTGGAATTATCCGTAAAAGACCCAAAAATTCCACGTGGCACGTAGAATTATTTCGGGGAATTCAGCGCGGGGAACTCATTAGGTCGGGTATATGTAAAGTCCAATTATACCACGGAACTCATCCAATTGGAAATACCATGTAGAATTCCCCGTGGAATTCCCGGTGGATTTCTATATAGTCGCATTCCACGTGGCACTTTTGGACTTGCTCAGGGAGTCCACGCGGATTCGCACGTGGAACTTTTAAGGTAAGGAGCCACACTTGATTATAACCCAGGATCCCTCACATTCTCACTAGGAATCACAAGATTCTAACGGGGACTACCACCTGACCTCAAGAGTCCCCGTGAAAATCCCCGCGGAATTTCCATGGGGGTTTCTACGTGGACTCTTGAGATTGTCAGTAGCCGACCTCAAGAGTCCATGTGGAAATCCTCGTAGAATTCCCCGGAAAAGTTCCAAAAATGTCTTGTGGAATTCTTCCCACGTGGATTTCCACGTGGAGTTTCTCGTGGAATAAATTTCACGCGGCGTTTTTGTAGTTTTTCCGAGAAATGCCACGGGGAATCCACGTGTAACCCACAGGGAATTCCATATAAAAACTCCATGGGGGTTTTCCACGTGGACTCTGGAGATTGGGTAGTCTAAAAATTATATCATGAAGATACATGGAGAGGGGGGGGGGGTATCTCACGTGGATATCCACAGGGAATTGCACGAGAATTTCTACGTTGGCTATTTTGATTGTGAGGAAATTCAGAGATTGCTTTGTACACAAAATTTTGGGCGAAAAATCCTGTGGATTCCAGGTAGTCTCCATGGGTAGAATTTACGGGACATTTTTGGAGTCCTCCTTGTGGGGTCCTAAGGGGGATCCACAGCTCGATCGAAAAAGCCCACATGGAAATCCTCGTGGATTCGCCAGAATTGCCATGTGGAATTTTCTCCATGAAGAGTTCTACGTAAATTTCCACGTTGGTGGATTTCACGAGGCAGTTTTGAATTTCCTCCGTGGAATCCCACGAAGAATCCACGAGGATTTCCACGAAGACCTTTAGATCGAGGGAGAAGTCCATGGCCATTTTCCATCGAAGGCCGTCAAGACTCGGTAGTATGAGGTGTAGTATGGAATTCCACGTGTATTTCTAAAACTCCTCCTACAGGAATCATATGAATGTTTAATGTCGATAATGCCATCTGAAATATTTGGGTTTTATTACTGCGGGAGTCCTCAATTATAGCCATACCTCGTGGATATAGCACGCGAAATGTCCTATTAATTTTATGTGAACGTACCCAGATCAGAACTACATTAGCAAGGAATCCCGAGTATACGGATTCCACGTAATTGTTTCTCACTATATCTTGAGGTATTCCACGTGATACTTTTGGACTTACAGTAATCTATGATGGACTCCACGTGGCACTCTCACCAAATTTATATATGTCTTTTCACCTCATTACGAAAGATCATGATGCATAGCAAGATCGCTGATGGCTCTTTGAGTCTGTATACTCGCACACCACCCTATCGGGGGCATTGGACTCTCGTCGAATTAGATGCGCTTTGAGCATCGGGTGTATGTGGAGTCTCCTTGCTAATCCGCGATGCGATCGAGGGTCGCGTGGCCAGCACGAGCCCATACTCGATAAATACGCTTTGCAGCAGCAGAGATGAGCAGCGGTGGTGGCGGCGCTTGCAGCCGCAACATCTTGCGAATGCTCTGCCGCTCGTCGAAAATACCTGTTCTCTCTTTCATCTTGGTCTGATGTCTCTCTCGCACTCTCGCTGTCTGCCTAACAGCACAGAGAGGAGAGAGTGCGTCCGAGAAAAAAACAGTTGAAGGGCCTCGAGCGGCACCTGCTACTGCCACCGCCCGCTCTCGCTGCCACCAGCCGTAACTCGAGACGGCACGAGCCAAACCGATAGTAGTTAAACAAAGCCGATTCTAGAACAATACTGTTTTACTCTGCTGTCAAAGTAAAACAGTACTGTTTTACTCTGCTGACAAAGTAAAACAGTCCT
>JAPYYZ010002096.1:6974-21247 GCA_030522705.1 Eretmocerus eremicus | reverse complement strand
TTAAGTTCATCTGCAACAAAACCCAATAACATAATCATACTCAAAAACCCTATACTGAAAAACCAAATTCATTTCTCATTCCGAAATTTTCTCTCTGTTTTAGGTGAGTCTTCCGTAATGATTCTTGTCCCTCCAAAGTATGCTTTCTGCGTATGGTGAGTTCGGCATCATTTCTCACATTCGTTGATTCGTCGATCATTTTTACGCATCTCGGCCAATGCGCATTACATCACTGTTTCCAAAATGAGGATTTTCATCGTATGCATAATCTTTGTGTGGGCAGAATGCATTCACATGAGTATAAGAAATTTGAGCAGACACTGGAATGCGAACGGAAAGACAAAGACAAGAGAGGGCGACCTGAAACAACCGCGGTGTAGTTTTCTAAAGCTTCTGCTCAAGCATCACATTTCAAGTATTTGCAAAGTATCAGAAATCCGCGTGCGTGTCACCTACAACCTCTGCTAGTAGCGCTATAATTTTATCATAATAGCGTTGAACATCGGAGGAGCGAATAAATGCCCTCTTAGGAAGGGCATTTCCTAGATTGAAGCTTGTAAATTTATTGAAATTACAGTCTACGTACGATCGATCTAGTCGATACAGTCTCTTGGCGAGCATGTGTATAGGAAACTCCACTTTCTTGTTTTTTTTCCCATGATTGGAAAAATCTATAAAGACTTTCACAAACAAAGTGCGTGAACCATTGAGGTGTGATCGGCGCAGTGCAGCAAATAAGTGAAAGTTGATGTCAATTGATCAAATGATTTTCCTGGACTCAGGCATCTCGATGATAACCGCATATTTCGTCATTATATTGGATGTAACTGCTATTGTAAATTGCTCACTTGTAAATTTCATGCGAAGGACTGCATAAGTTGGACTTGGATTTGTAAGAACAAAGTTGTTCAAGTTTCTTCAATGTCAAGATAAACTTCCCGACTTCTAATGGAGTTGCCGTATATTAGCTATATCGACTGCCGGACGATTGTAAACGGCGGCAAGGTATTTTGGAGGAGTGTAAATTTGGGATCGCTCGATCCAAACCTATTTTAAAGCACAACTAGGAAATCATGAGTATGCGGTGTGGCTGTGCTCGCATAACGCGCGCTCTTGCATTACATAAAAAGTGATCCTATACACATGCACATTGCAGTGGCGCAGCCACGACGTCATTATGTAAAAGACTATATAGTGCGTTCGTGTGTCCGTGACGGAGATACAATTAGCGCGAACCACACGAAAAAGAGACAAGACGAGATTGAGCTCGGCCGCGCTTAGTTGCCGCGTCTGACGCACCGTTTCACCTCCAGCTCCCTCAGAAGCTTTACCTCGAGCTTTACTAATGTAATATATCACTGGCCGCTACCCCACAGCATGAGTTCTGTTGTGGCAGTGCTCAAATGATATCAACACTCCGAAATACGTTTTGGATGACGATCCTTGCCCGTCATAGACAAGTTTTGTGAGATGATTGCCGTTTCTGCCACACAATCTATGACCGTTTTTTGCACACGCGATACGCCCAAGAATTATACTTGTAAAATACAAGGAAAGTGTGTATCAATAGTTCTAAAATATCCACCGCAAAAATCATCCTCTTCGTGTCGGATCAAGCTCACTCACAACCAGCGTAGCTGGCAAATGCAAATTCTCGCGCATTGCTTTGCGCGACAGTGTTGCGAAGGCTGACAATGGCATGCAACAATCAATTGCTCATCGTGCTTCCTTCAGACAGTCATCAAGGCACGTGTCTGCAATCTTATAAGCAGTGTTTCAATCTCAGTTTCGATGGAGTCATTTTGACTCAGGAATATGTTGGAGCATGGCAATGTACAAAAGTGGCGAATCTGGTTAGTCTCACGTGTGCTCGAAAACATGTGACTCTCGAGTCACCTTCTATTATACTGCTCTGTTTCTGTCTAATAAAGAAAAAGAGAGTTCCTGCTTACACTGTGACTTGAGTAACTCAATAACCGTATTTCTTCAAACTCTTTTGATAATCCTGACTCGAGGATACAAGTAACAACATAGTCACCATGAAGATGAACCATTGTCTAAATTTATATTCAGGCTCTAAAGGCAGCAAATTAGACGTCTGAAATCACTTCAAAGTTATATAAAAGTAACTTCTGAACTCTCACTCGCCGTCTTTGTACCTAACCTAGATCATAAATTTGGTCCCAGATTTTCTTGAAATGGCTATAACAGGCTTGATTTTGTCAGTGGTAATTGGTGACTGATCCGACACTTCAATTCAAGAATCTCTGGACCTAGACTTTGTTGAGAGATTCCTCAGCTGGTGTCTTGATCTTTAATGTAGTAATCTTTGGAAGAACTTATATTAGAGTTTTAATGAGCTTTGGCGAATTAATTTACCAAAAGAGGAAGTTGAAATGATCCTGGGAACATTGAGGAAAGTTGTCATCCAGGTCAATTTTAGAAACTCGACCGAAGAGAATGGTATAAGTTCGATCAAACAAAAAGCTATGATTATGTCATAACCTTTGTGTCAAAGGCGGGCAAAGGTCCAATTGCTGGTTGGATCACGAATAACCTGTTTTCCAGGATTTAATGGGCCCCAATACGAGCCACGAGGTGTAGTCATTCTCGTTGATCGTGGCGCGACAAGGCCCGTGCATCTTCTAATACGCTCTTGTCCACACACATAGTCATACGACCCTGTAAGCATCGTAGCACATCAAGCAGTGCCCGGAAAAGGCCGGCCTCGTAAGAGCTCTCGAGGTCGATTCCGTACTTATACGCGAGTTAGTACGACTGCAGAACTGCAGCCATGTGACACTACTTGCAGGCGACGCTTGACGATTTCATTTCATACAAATTGGCTGAACACGCGTTTATATGTGTGTGATCTTGAGAAACTTCGGCATCCGCACCTCCGATCTCAATACGGTAGCTTGCACGCGTCATTCGGATAGGTGTTCCGCAGGCATGTGCTCAAGCCGCCCGCCTTCACCTCCCGAAATAGACGCCGTTTGGTATACTGTACATCGCCATATATTTGGCCACTCGCTCAGCAACTGAACGACTCTGGCGAGATACGTAGGCCAGTGTGCCGTTAAACGAGTGTGGACCGTCAAAGATGCCCAGTCGATAATTGCGATAACCGCTTCGCGACCAAAGCGTTTGCATCGATCAAGGGCTCGGCCTCTGTCAGTTCAATCAGCTTTGACCGCTTCTGCACCCAATCAATCTCGTACAAACTGGTTTAATTTGTGATGTCATGGGTTTTCATGAGAGATGCCAGAGCCGAAATGTAGACGAGGCATTTCAAGTAAAAATTGATGTGAAAGATATTTCTCATTGCAGAGCTGGCCAACATAGCCTTTTGAGAAGTATTGCAATGACAATAGCTTAGGATGTTCCTCCTTCCAACCCGACACATTCTGTTTTGTCAAAGCGCCAGCTACAGCTTTATCGTATAATTCGTGTCGAATCATCGACTGTGAAAGTGTCCGTTACACTTTTAGGCAAAGTGGAACTCAGTTAATGTCTCCAACTGCAGCGGAATTTGCGAAAGAAGACAACTGATATTTAAGCTACATTTTGGCCCATGCGGAACCTTTCTTGAACCTTGACAAAGCTTTCCTGGCTTTCACATGTTTCCTGAACATTCATCTGAATTGAACCAATGCATTCAGTATAATCCGGCTGAACAGTTGGAAGTGAGGAAACACTTGGCTTTACGATGATCTCATCAAACTCTGAATGTAAAGAACAAACAAGGATAGCATATAGATTATCTACATGCCGTGGCACATCTCTTTGTTTCAAATCACTCTCAAAATCTGTTAGGACTTACACGCACAGAGATCTTGTACGTTATCACAGAAGTATAATGATTAGGTAAGGTCTGAGACTTTGGATGGAGCTTTGAATAAGTCTGAACGAGATTATGGCTGGAACCAAATATGAATGATTGTATATGCGTAAATAATCAGTGTTTCCAAAACAGCTCTCTGATTCACCATTGTTCAAGCATGAGTCATTCACTGTTTGACGATGATTTATCAGTGAAATACAAGCTGAGCCGTATCGGGAACATTTGGTGAGTAAACGATTCCGGTATGAACCGTGCAATGAATTGCAATATAAAAATAATGCACTCGGACAATTTGTGATTCAAATCTCAAAATAAGCAAACGTTTTTCGGAAACGGAAATGACAAATTCGACATGGATGGAGAGTAACAATTGGACCCGAGATATCACTCAGACTGAGGTCGTACAGCTCTTAATTGAGACTATTTTTCTGCCCTTCGATGGTCCAATTTATTTCTCTAATCAATGATCAATTCGTGTTTCTTCTTGTTCTTGTTCTGGCGCACATGCAGAATATCAGAGAGTACCACATCCCAATTTTTTAATTTCACTTCACGAATGAACTGAAGTTCATTACTAAATTAAATACAGATTAGATCACTGCAGTCCCAATGGTGGAATAAGTTGGGTATGCAAAATCGATTTCGCAAAGTCTACGAAGCCTCAGGATAAGGTTTGGAAAATCCACGTTGTTCACTGAAACGTTGTGTATCGTCATAATGTTAGCAGAATCCACGATGCAGAAGGATGATACGTGCTCACACGAGCAGCCGCAAGACCAATGATGGTCGTTCGATTAAAAGGCGACACGCGAATGAGAGAGCGAGAGGTCCTTTGGACGAACCACAGATCAAATGGAATCAAGAGCATTTTGTCGAAGGAGTAACTAGCACAGCTGTATGTGTTTGCATCGGCCATCGCAAGTCCTACAACTTGACCAGCCTCGGCTTTCTGCGCAGGGCCAGAAGTTGCTTCGCTCTGTCATTTGCGATATCATCTCGAGACGCTATCCCGCCGCACATATACTCGCGCTGCCTCCTCCACGAAGTCTGGATCCATTTGGCAAGGAGGTCTTCCCCAAAAAGGCAGCAACAATGTGGATGGAGTGGGAGGCCTCTACCCCCATCTCGCTCTCGCCCTTACAGTCCAAATCCGCGAAGGTTTTGCGTCTCGCTGTATACAGTTTCGAGAGTGTGTGCGTGCCCAACCCTTTGCTCCAGCTGAAACTGGCTCTCTCTCTCCCGTTCGTGCCTCCAACGCTTGGGGGAACCACATTCTGCTGGCTCGTCTTCAGCAAGGCTCAAATTCTCGCACTCGGGCGCCATGACTCGCTGCCGAGCTTCCAGCTACTAAGAGTAATCCTTGACAAATGATCCCTCCCACGTTATGCCTCCTGCGCAGATCTCCAATGCCTAGAGTCCCCACTTTCCCCATCAGCTGTGCGAGATGTGCGCGATCTCGCTACGTGGCTTCTCCCATGAGCGGAGCTGCGCGTCAGCTTCTCGACTCCGCGCTCCCTGTTGCTCCCCCGCTGAAGGGACCTAATGGTGCGCGAGACAGCTCGCAGGGACAAAGAGAAGCTCCAACCCCGCCAAGTTTTTCGTCTCAGCTGACGCGAGGGTTCTGCCCTGGCTTCTCGAGCCACCCGAGCTTTGCTCGGCCGACCAAAGTACCCAAGAGCTCGCTCTGCGAGTGCAGGAGAAGCGAGATGCGTATACGTGTGGCTGGAGACTGGGGCCTCCGCAAACCGGCCCTATCCTCCTCTCCTCGTGCCTCTCCTAATTCGCATCCTCCGCCTCTGTCGAACGCCCTTGCGCATTTTTTGTCCTTTTAAATCCCTGCGGGGCCCTCCACTTCTCCCCCCGGCCAACTTTTTGCGCCGCTCCGCCGTCGTCTAGACCGCGGTGAGTGTCGCGCCCCTCGCCAAAATCCCGCCCCTGGCCTACGAATCGAGCCGACCCATCGCGATCGCTTATACATATATATGTGCCCGCCTCGACCCGATATGCTCGCGGCTGAACGTGCGCGCACCACGAGCTCCTTGCGATGTAAACATGAACCTATGTGTGCGAGCCTGCTTCCACCCACTCTTCCCCTTCGATTCTTCTGGTTTGTTTTTGATTGTTCTGATTCGGGGAGTCCGCCGGGGCTGACCGCGCTGATTAGAGAGCACGCCTCTTTATATACGAGGTGGACAAGAGTATCTCGCTCCAACTTCACTTGCGACGCAGATCATCATTTTGCTTCCATATTTTTTGTTGCAAGGGCTCGAAAAAATCGAAGAAATACCTGTCTCCGATGTATCAATTTTTCAGATTTCTAAATAACTTTGTCTGTTTGATAAAACTACTTTGATATTGTCTCACAACAAAACGAAACCCATATTTCTCTTCAAATTGTTCACAATTTTATTGATTATACACTCACCCGCAAAAACCTACGTCAAAGAAGGGGAGGAAGGAAATTGACAATGATAGTATCACTGCGACCGAGAAGGTTCAGCGTTTGTACACGCACACGCAGACGCTCTAATGTTTGTATTTGCTCATCGATCATCGAGACAAGTCTCTCATTTTTCCCCCGATTTATCCAGCAAAAGTAAGCATCTAGTGCTCTCGTGACTTCTAGTTCCTCAAAAAACTAGCACAATTGATGATCTTCAGTTGAACGGTTATGAGTACTCTCCAAAACAATCAATTCCTCACTACACAATATAACTATGATGGTCGAGGTTATCGCTTGAACTCTACCCGATGGCCCTGCAAGTTTTTAAATTGCGAAGAGGAGGAATTGGAAAAAGGAAGATCGAATCGTTTTCAACCCTGCAGAAGACACGTGACTACTTGAAGAGTGGATAAAACTAGGGATTAGCTAACATCATGAAAGTTTTTTGATCCCGAATAACAATTTTGAACATTAAAATAGATCAGTACTCGTCACTTTACCAACTAGGCAAGCGATAGATCTGTGAAATGTCACAGGTTTGTCGTAGTATGGATTTTAACAAATGACGAGCAATTTAGGACACTTTTTCTTCAGGAATAGTTGCAATTTTTCTCATTTGTCGCAATTATCCAGTGGGACTGCACTAAAAGGTGACTTCGTGACAAGAGAAAGCAGCTTGCCTCGTGCACCACATTGGTTGAAATTGCCACACACGCGATGCTCTCTCGTAATCACCGCGGGCTCGAGACGCGCTCCACTGGATATTTCATCTCATCTGACGAGGTTCGTATGACACGCAGTCCATCTGAGTGTCGCAAATCTAGCGAAAAATCTTTCATAAATACACATGCCCAAGATTTCATTCAAATTTGGCTATATTTTTCCTCCTGGAATTTACCTCCTCTTCATTGCACTCAAACAGCTGTCAAAATCGGCCTATAAGACTGCTCATTTTGACTTGCAGCAACATTTCGACGCTCAGCTCACCAGCTGGAACGATTGTTCACGGGCTGAAACTAATTGTCTAACCTTTACTCATCTGAAGTTGACTTTTTCTCGGGTAAAAGTGTAAAATGTTGATTCTTCATCATTCCTCGATTTTCTGACCAGCGGATAGCTCAATTTCCTTCTGCATGGTAACTCTCAACATTCAGCTCTTCTTTGCCGAAAAGAGTATAAATTTTGGACAACGGAATGCGTTCGATAGTCAAAATAGGGAGATCAAATAGATATGTTTGATGATCTATCAGTTTGCTCAAGTAAAACGGAGAGGTCGTGAAATCATATTATGTATAACTATTACATCATCAAGTGCGGAAAGGATACACTTTTCAAATGAAACGATTTGTGAGGCACGGTATTGAACCAATCGAGGCGCGGCTTTGATGTCAGAATTCGAAACTCGAAAATGTGCCGTGCGGGGGACCTTTATATACCAAAGATATGTAGCTCGCTCTTCGAGATATATAGATTCGCATAGATATAGAGGCACGGCACCACACCTTTTGTCTCTTTCTCTCTCTCGCGGCGCTCCGTGCCCGGCCAGTTTGTTGCTCTTCTCGGGTTGCTGACCCTCCGCCTGTCCTCCTCTTCCTCCCCCTTCTCCTCCCGTATTCGCCAACGTGTGCGAGCTCTAGCTCTCTCTGTGTCCGTACATCGGAGAGCAGCTCATACGCTCTCATTGCACCCTGTGTACGATTTATATCGCGTCTCCGCTCTAACTGAATGCCCAAAGTGTACACGTTTCGCACAGTGTCTCGTACAGCGCAGCATCGGTCCACTTCGGACTCTCGCTTCGATCGTGCCTCTTTTCCCTTTCTCGTCCTGCAGTTCGCAGTTTTAAGTATTGCGACGCACCGCGCATAAAAAGCTCGACGAGCCCCACATACACTCGCGCTCCGTCCTCCGCGTGAGTCGTCGGCGTCTTTTTCTTCCGCGGCAGGCCGGTTTCGCTATTATTCTCTCTTTTCGTGCCTCTCCCGACTGCGAGGATGTCCCAACTCTCGTTTTGCACCTCCTCCGTACAGCTCCGAGTCGGCAGAGCTCGACGCTGCCTCTGGCCGTTGCGCGAGCTCCTGGCGAACTCCCGAGACTCGACGAGCTTTTTACTCTGGCCCATCTTGCGGCTACGCCAGCCGATCTCTAGGGGACGCTTTCTGTGCCATCGATTCAATTTAGCGCGCTATAAGAATAATCTCCATTGCGAGAGGCCTCGCTTGTGAAAATAGCGGCTCGTTCATATTGCATCAGCTGGCAATTGATGGGCACGGTTGTACACTCTCTACTCTCTACGTGGGCATTTCCCATCGCGGCACGGGCTCGCGATGCACTCTCCAAGGGCGTAATTCCGCATTGAGTGATCTGCAATTGTGCACCGGCTCTTTATTTTAGAGTGTATAATTTGATCGTACAACTAAATTGCTCGTAGATAAGAGGACTTATGATGAATCAAAGCCCTTTGTAAGTTTTAAAAAATGAGTTTCAAGAGTGCCACGAAACACCAATTTGAAGATTTCTGCTGTCTTTTTTACGAAAAGATGAAAATTTGATAATCCTATATTAGATCATGACGTAAACAGAGCTGTGTAGCAAAGAACCACATGAGTAGCTCGAAAAATTATTCTTGTCTCGCGGCCACAAATTCTCGCGCAACTTTGCCAGGCGCGTAGTCCCAAAAAGAGGATAACAGACTCGAGAGCTTCTTCCTTCTCGCCCCGGCATCGCTCCAGAGTGTATCATGCTCGTATTCCGTATAACTGGCTGGCTGCTTCGGACGTTCCACCCTCTGCGGTATATCGTCGACGTCGCAAAATTGCGTCGCCCTGTGCACGGATATCGGGGCTTTGATCCAGGCTCGAGCGGGGCGAATGAACGCGCCGCGCACACACCTTCGATCCCCTTTATGTGTACGTTCAATATACACAGTATGGATCTGTACCACGTTATAGATATGCTACGCATGTATTCGTTCCCTCGCTCGCCCGATTTGCTAAAGCTCGTAGCCCAAACAGCGCTCTCCCCGTCTCGTCACTTGATTTGCAATTTTCTGTGAGATCTCTTCACGCTTCTCAAAATTTGAATTCCTGCCCGCGTGCTGTCTAGCGCATTTGACTTTGTGATCGGGGCAGCGCATTAGACGACGAGCTCGAGTTGCGATCGTGATGCGATATCAATTCGATTCAATTTTCGCCTAATATATTAGAACCAGACGCGGTGTCGCTCTCGCGTCGAGAACTCTCGCTATATTGAATTTGATAGTTCTGTCTCTGAAAATTCCAATAGTGCATGAATTTTTCGCTTCAACCTGCGCGTGGGAATCGAGCGATCTCTTTCTGACGAGCTCTGTCTGCAACAAGACATGCGCAATAAGTATGTGTCGCGAAACGACGCGCCAATGAATGATTGCGTGTATTGAGAGTTAATCTGCGCCCGGTTTAGTTTTTCCGAAACCTTCGTGATACCTGATTGCAATTAAACAACGGCTATGGTCCAATGAGCTTTTGTTTATGAAACGTTTTCATTGTCTCGTCTTATAGATCGAATCTTCGAATCGTACGAAGCACGAGCGATCTTCTTTTTCGGTCGACGCTCCGAAGCATCGGTCTCCCGCATGGGAATGAATCAGCTGTTGATGGTCAACTGCTGCGCGACTTGCATGCAAATACTCGACAATATCGTGGGCAACAGCTGCAGCCCTTTTCTCGCACGAGACGAACGCGCCGTGTGCGCCCACTCGTCGCAACTCACGAATTTTGTGCTGAGCAGCAGCTCGCACGGGGTCGCAGCGCCGAGCGCGGCCTCTCCATGTTTCGTCGACGTGGACGTCTATATGGCGCCGGGGCGCGCAGTTTCCCATTGTTTGCCCCCGCAGCTCTCAACTCGCGCGCCAGTTCAACCCCCGTGTACTATACATCTCCGTGCGGTGAGGACGCGAGCTACCGCGCGCTCAAGGGATGTCGCGTAGTTCGCTCAACCCTCTTTCTCTCTGACACTCTCGCTTTCTCTCGTTTTGCGCTCCTCTCGGAGAGCCCCGCGTATCGGCGCACCATCATCAGACACCAACTATACACATGTGTACATACGGGGTATATAAGCTCGACTCGCCACTCGTCGCCGCTTCATTCTCGAATCGCAGCCGCGTTCGGCCGAGCCGCGTCTTTTCCAGGTACACTTAACCGCGAACCACCGCGCACTTAGCGGATCCATCAAAACAGTGACGGGATGCAAAAGTGACCGCGCGCTGCTGACGGGCAGTTTTCGTAAACAGTTGGATGTGTATCCCATAGGGACTCTTTGTACTCCGCTCGCATTTAGCGAGGAGTCCGTTGTATAGACGGAGAGGAGTCGACGACCCCGCGTCTACTGTGCCTACATTGATAGAAAGTGTTGGCATATGTGCTCGCGCCACTGTAACATGCGGCGCGGCAGTGTGTGCCCATCGGCAGAGATCGCATCGAGCGAGAAGCTCGTACCGCGCCTCGTCCAATTTTATCGGATCATTCGCTGCGAGGACAACAGCGGCGATGACGAAGAAATTACTGGAGCATTTTTCGCGGAGTCACTAGATAATACCTAACTCGATGAGGCCCGCGAAATTTTCCGATGTCGGCGAGGCTGCTGCTGTATCGCATCGTCGGCGACTGCTTCCACGGCGCTCGCGGCCCCAAGTGCGATCGGCCCAACGAGCAGCCGAGTTCGCAAGATTCGTCTCGATCTGTCTGCGTCGCAGGTACATCAAGAAACTGATTGTGCATCTTCAGCCAAAACTGTTTCATCAAAATAAGCGCTCTATTTGAACGAACTTCGTGATTCAATTTTGTACTTGTCTCGTTTGAACCAACAAAGCTATTATTTGCAATCGTTTTCCTTTGGTTTTAAAAGAACAAAGATCGAAACGAGCTTGGTCGATCGAGTTCTCGCTCATCCAGAAGCGGGAGAGATGATTACATGAGCCAAGCCTTGAAATCGTTACGTCATTTGCACTCGTGCGCGAGTGCAGCGCTAAAACCAGCTGTGACTGCAGCGCTCGTCGCACGGCCCCCGTTTCGAGCAAAGCGCGGCTGCTGTATCCGCTTCGATTCTCAAGAACTCAACTCGTTTCAACCGAATTTCTTCCATTGCTCCATATTTTATGGACCATTTGAAACAGGGGAAAGGCTCGCACGCATCGTCTTGCGAGTATGTAAAACGACTTCGGGAGGTTATGGTAGTTTCAACTTCAATTCAATACACACTCTGAGAAAGTCAGATTGAACAGTCCATTTCGATCAGACTGGACGACACATTCTTCACGTTTACGAAAGCTCCACAGCACGGATTTGGAGAAAAAAAATCAGTGACCCGTCTGACCGAATACGCGATCGTTCTACTTACCGTCCGCAGGAGACGGTTATGGCGCTTGCCGAGGCGCAGGTGGTAGATGGATTCTCGTTGATCCTCGCTCCGTCCACGATTGATTTATTTTCAAAATGCACAGCGAGTGCGTAATCTCTAAGCTCGCGGCCTAGTCCCAATTTCTCTCGATGAAAACGCTGCCGCTGTTGGGTCAGCCAAGCGACGACGCAATGCAACGGTATCGTACAGTAGAAAGGAGGCGGGGGCCCATCAATGCGGCACCCCGTCATTCGACGTCAGAAAATCCGAATTCCGCAGGGCATGTATATAGCTACTTAGGTCTCGTGCGCACAGAGCTGCTCGAGGAGCTGCTGCATCCGCTATCTGTCGAACGTCCTCTCAAACGAGGCTGGCTGATTGTTGCGTAGCATTTTGAGGAATCCATTTGTCCTCCAAACCTCATAAAATCTCCGTGGTCGTCGCAATTGTAGCCGCGTCGCGGTCATCGGTACTCGATATTAAGGCATATTTTGCGTACAATTTATGCGCCCACAGGAACAAATGTTCACACAGATCGCTTACGTCCCGAAAGCGTAAAAGGGCAGCAGCGTATCAACTAAAAAGACGCGAAGTTGGCGTTTCGCCGCGTTGCGCGCAGCGTCTCGGTCCGCGACCTTGGGCACGCGTCATCGTCGAGAAGACGCGCCAGAGAGAAGAGCGAGATGAGCAGAAGCAGAGACCTTACGCACTTGAGCATCCTTGACGCTCCACTCGGGCGCGGATATGGGTGCGCTGATGCGCAAACGTAACAGCCGGAGTACCCACCTGATACTTGTGTGAGCATTCATCCTTGGCGTCGCGGCAGAGAGACGAGGGGTCAATTATGCGCGCCTGCCGCGTCACAGAAGCTCCGCGCCACAGATTGCCGCCTCTCACGCCCCTCCGATCTGATTCTCAGCCAGATTCTCGTTGGTCCGTAACGCATAGCCCGCTACAAACGCCCGTGCGCGCCCGCTTCCTATTAGGGTGTGCCCACAAATCAACGACTGTCTGTGCAAGATCGTGACTGCCCAGCAGTTTTTTTAACAAGTGCGCACTTTACCTTCTTTCGAAAATTTTGGAAGAAATTGTATCTGTGGAGGTTCAAGTATAAGGAGAAAAGTCGATTGCTCACTTGTCGAACAAAAACGAACGTCGCTGTGCAATGGCGACGCGTGTCATACGGCATGTCGTTGATTCGTGGACGCGCCCTCGGAACCACGGCAGCGAATTCGGGTCGCGCGCCAATTGGCTCTTGTGCTCTTTGCGACGAAGCTCTCTTTTTTTTTCTACTCCCGGCTCGAGTCGCAGCCGAGAGCTAGGTTTGTCTTTCACAATCCTCTTTTGCGACTGCGTGAGCGTTATTGTAGCCATGCTTAGATGCAACCGGAGTGCCTCGATTGAATATTCACCAGCACAGGTCGCGCGGAATCGCATAATCAACACACCGATCGCGAGTCGCAATTGAATAAGTAATATATACGCGCGGTAGCAGAGGCTCGACGGCGATCGTCATCGCGATCTTGGCCGCGGCCTCGTCCTTGACAGACCGAACGAGTAACCTCGCTCAAACGTCGCTTATATCGTTAATTTACACTTGTCCACCCCGGCCAGCACCGGGCAATCGCCGGACTCACCCATTCGCTCCCTCGATCGATCGATCCACCCATCAGCTGTCGCGTCTCGCGGCAACACGCCGAGGAACACGGGTTTGTTTACGTTTGCTCTCGTCTTCGCAGGGATGCACTGCCTAGGCGCAGTCGGGGTGAGCGGGCAGGCGAGCCCCGCAAACAGTAGCAGCAGCAGCAGCAGCAGCAGTCCGAGCAATGGGAGCCCCGGGTCGGGCCGGGGCGTCGGAAACGCCCTCGCCGTCGTCCGGGCTCTCGGCGTGCTCGTGTGCGAGGGCAGGATACAGGGCTCGCCGCGCGGCTAGTCTGTGAGAACGACAACTACCTGGTGAGTGCTTTTGCTTCGAGATATTTTGTGGGCCCGAGAGTGAAATTTCTGAATATAGCCTCCCTCCTCCGCGATAGAGGTGAATCTGACCAAATACTCTCTCGGTGGAGTTATCGTTGTCAAAAAACACGAGTGAGGCAACCGAGCGAGCGATTGCTCTCAATCAACGTCACTCGCTCCGCGATGCATTGATGTGGAGAAATTGATTTTTGTTCCCAGTTGAACTGTTTTCTCGTACGTATGCCCGAATCAATCAAAATTTTGATTTCGTGCGATTTAACCTCTTTCTCTCAAAGACAACAATTCCCAGTTGAACTGTTTTCTCGTACGTATGCCCGAATCAATCAAAATTTTGATTTCGTGCGATTTAACCTCTTTCTCTCAAAGACAACAATTTATGAGACAACGAAACCTCATGTTGAAATAATAAATATACATTTTCCAAAGAAAATCAGCTTAAAGTATTAAAAAAGTCACGGCGAATGCCAGTCTCACTTTGAAATGAACTATGATCCCTATAGAAAATGCAAATGAACCATACTTGGTTGATTCATAAAACAAACTCTGTAGGCTTGCGAAATTGAAATCGCGCTTGATGCAATTTCGCTTATACTGAAGTCACTCGTTTCGTTTGATTGCAGTGCGACAGATATCTGG
>JAPYYZ010002095.1:0-13754 GCA_030522705.1 Eretmocerus eremicus | reverse complement strand
GATATATTTCATTTTTCCACCATTCCATTCACTGGTTACGAAGTGAATTTTTTGTTGATCTAAATAGCCCTAGCCTATGAACCTTACGTCTGAAATTGGCTGTGATGAAAATGTCTCGCTTGAGTTGGTCTCATGGGTTTCAGATTCAGAATGTGGAGAGGAAGTGTGATCACAAGTGCTGATAAATTGCAAATCCGGTTTGATGCTAATGATCAGCATTCACCTTGCCAAATCAAATCCATCTCTATGCTGATTATCGGCATCGGATGGGGACGGATTGCCAATCCGGTCCAATGCTGCAACTCGGCATTGACCGAGCTCAATCCAATCGGGATCAATACAATCCAATCCGCCTCAATGCAATCCGATCCGCCTCAATGCTGTTAGTCGACATTGGATGGAGACGAATTGCCAATCCGGTTCAATGCTGCAAATCGCGATTGACCATGTTCAATGAAATCCGGATCAATTCAATCCAATCCGCCTCAATGCAATCCTATCCGCCTCAATGCTGTTTATCGGCATTGGATGAGGGCGAATTGCCCATCGGATTCAATCCTGCAAATCGGCATTGACCATGCTCAATCCAATCTGGATCAATCCAAGCCAATCCGCCTCACTGCTGTTCATTGGCATCGGATGAGGACGGATTGCCCATCGGGTTCAATGCTGGGAATCAGCATTGACCATGATCAATCCAATCCGGATCAATCCATGCCAATCTGCCTCGATGCAATCCAATCCGCCTCAATGGTAATTATCGACATTGGATGGAGACGGAGTGCCAATCCGGTTCAATGCTGCAAATCGGCATTGACCATGCTCAATCCAATCCGGAACATACCAATCCAATCCGCCTGAATGCTGATGATCGTCATTGGATGGAGACGGAATGCCAATTCAGTTCGATGCTGTAAATCGGCATTGACCATGCTCAATCCAATCTGGATCGATTCAATCCAATCCGCCTCCATGCTGATGACCGGCATTGGATGGAGACGGATTGCCGATTCGGTTCAATGCTGCGATTCGGCATTGACCATGCTCAATCCAATCCGGATCAATCCAATACAATCCGCCGCAATGCATCCCAATCCGCCTCAATGCTGATGATCGGCATTGGATGTGTATGGATTACCGATGCCTTTCAATGCTTCAAATCGGAATTGACCATGCTCGACCCAATCTGGATCGATCAACTCCAATCCGCCTCAATGCTGTCTATCGGCATTTGATAGAGACGGATCGCCAATCCGGTTCAATGCTGCAACTCGGCATTGACCATCCTCAATCCGATCCGGATCAATACAATCCAATCCACCTCAATGAAATCCAATTCGCCCCGACGCTGTTTGTCGGCATCGGATGGGGACGGATTGCCAATCCGCCCCAAAGCGATCCAATCCGCCTCAATGCTGATGATCGGCATTGGATGAAGACGGATTGCTGATTCAGTTCAATGCTGCAGATTGGCATTGACCATGCTCAATCCAATCCGGAATCATCCAATTCAATTGGCCTCAATGCAATCCAATCCGCCTCAATGGTGTTCGTCGGCATAGGATGGAGACGGAGTGCCAATCCGGTTGAATGCTGCGAATCGGCGTTGACCATGCTCAATCTGATCCGGATCAGTCCAAGCCAAACCGCCGCAATCCATTCCAATCCGTCTCAATGCTGATGATCGGCATTGGATGTGGATGGATTACCGATGCCTTTCAATGCTTCAAATCGGCATTGACCATGCTCGACCCAATCTGGATCGATCAAATCTGATCCGCCTCAATGCTGTCTATCGGCATTGATGAGAGACGGATTGCCAATCCGGTCCAATGCTGCAACCCGGCATTGACCATCCTCAATCCAATCCGAATCAATACAATCCAATCCACCTCAATGGAATCCAGTCCGCCTCGATGCTGTTTGTCGACATTGGATGGAGGCGGATTGCCGATCCGGTTCAATACTGCGAATCGGCATTGACCATGATCCATCCAATCCGGATCAATTCAACCCAATCCGTCTCAATGCAATCCAATCCGCCTCAACGCTGTTTGTCGGCATTGGATGAGGAAGGATTGCCTATCGGTTTCACTGCTGCAAATCGGCATTGACCGAGCTCAATCCAATCCGGATGAATCCATTCTAATCCGTCTGAATGCAATCCGATCTGCCTCAAAGCTGTTTATCGATATTGGATGGAGACGATTGCCAATCCGGTTCAATGCCGCAAATCGGCATTGACTATGCTAAATCTAGTCCGAATCGATCTAATCGAGTCCGCCTCAATGCAATCCAATCCGCCTCAACGCTGTTTATCGGCATTGGATGGAAACGGATTACCAATCCGGTTGAATGCTGCAGATCGGCATTGACCATGCCCAATCCGATCCAATTGGCCTCAATGCAATCCCATCCGCCTCAATGGTGTTCATCGGCATTGGATGGAGACGGATTGCCAATCCGGTTCAATGCTGCGGATCGGCATTGACCATGCTCAATCCAATCCGGATCAATCCGATTCAATCCGCCTCAATGCAATACGATCCGCCTCAATGCTAATGATCGGCATTGGATGTGGATGGATTACCAATGCGGTTTGATGCTGCGAATCGGCATTGACCAAGCTCGATCCGATCCGTGTCGATGATGATGATCGGCATTGAATGGGGAGGGATTTCCAATCGGGTTCAATGCTGGTAATCAGCATCGACCTTGCCAAATCCAATCCATCTCCATGGTGATTATCGGCATCGGGTGGAGACGGATTGCCAATCCGGTTCAATGCTGCAACCGGGCATTGACCGTGATCAATCCAATCCGGATCAATTCAACCCAATCCATCTCAATACAATCCAATCCGCCTCAATGCTGTTTGTCGGCATTGGATGAGGAAGGATTGCCTATTGGTTTCAATGCTGCGAATTGGCATTGATGATGCTCAGTTCAATCCGGATGGATCCATTCCAATCCGTCTCAATGCAATCTAATCTGCCTCGAAGCTGTTTATCGGCATTGGATGGAGACGATTGCCAATCCGATTCAATGCCGCAAATCGGCATTAACTATGCTAAATCTAACCCGGATCAATCTAATCGAGTCCGCCTTGATGCAATCCAATCCGCCTCAATGCTGGTTGTCGGCATTGGATAGGAACGGATTGCCAATCCGGATCAATGCTGCAAATCGGCATGGACCATGCTCAATTCAATCCGAATCAATCGAATCCAATCCGTCTCAATGCAATCCAATCCGCCTCAATGCTGTTCATTGGCATTGAATGGGGACGGATCGCCAATCAAGATCAATGCTGCGAATCGGCATTGACCATGCTCAATCCAATCCGCCTCGATGCGATCCGATCCGCCTCAATGCAAAAAAGCAGCATTGTATCCGGAATGATGGACGATCCAATCCGCCTGGATGCTAACCATCGGCATTGGATGGAGACAGCTTGCCAATCCGGTTCAATGCTGCAAATTGGATCTGACCATGCTCAATCCAATCCGAATCGATCCAATCCAATCCGCCTCAATGCTATCCAGTCTGCCTCGATGCTGATGATCAGCATTAGATGGAAAAGGATTACCAATCCGGTTCAATACTGCAGATCGGCATCGACCATGCTCAATCCAATCCGGATCAATCCAATCCAATCCAATCCGCCTGAATGCTGCTGATCGGCATCGGATGAAGACGGATTCTCAATCCGGTTCAATGTTGAATGAATCGGCATTAACCATTCTCGATCCAATTCAGTTCAATGCCGATTCGCAGCCTTGACCCGGATTGGCAGACTCCATCCAATGACGATGAACAGCATTGAGGCGGATTGGATCGTCCAGTCTTCCGGATTCAATCCCAATTCCCGGCATTGAGGCGTATTGGATTGCATTGAGGCGGATCGGATTCGATTGATACGGATTGGATTGAGCATAGTCAACGCCGATCTGCAGCATTGAACCGGATTGGCAATCTATCCTCATCCGATGCCGACAAACATCGTTGAGGCGGATTGGATTGCATTGATCCGGATTGTATCGAGGATGATCAATGCCGATCTGCAGCATTGGACCGGGTTCGCAATCCGTCCCCATCCAACGCCGGGAGACAGCCTAGAGGCGAATTGGATTGCATCGAGGTGGATTGAGTTGGATTGAATCGGATTGGATTGAGCATGGTCGATGCCGACTTGCAGCATTGATTTGGATGGGCGATTCGTTTCCATCCAATGCCGATAAACAGCAATGAGGCGGATTGGATCTCATGGCGGCGGATTGGATTGGATCGATCCGGAGTGCATTGAGCATGATCAATGCCAATTTGCAGCATTGAGGGGAATCGGATCGTCCAGTATTCCGGATTCAATCCCAATTTCCGGGATTCAGGCGGGTTGGATTGGCCTGATCCGGATTGGATTGAGCATGGTTGATGCTGATTCGCACGCATCCAACCGGATGGGCGATCCGTCCCCATCCAGTGCCGAAGAACAGCATAGAGGCGGATTGGATTGCATGTAGGCGGATTGGATCGGATTGATCCGGATTGGATTGAGCATGGTCAATGCCGGTTTGCAGCATTGAACCGGATTGGCAATTCGTTCCTATCCAATGCCGTTGAACAGCTTTGAGGCAGATTGGATCGCATCGAGGCGGATTGAATTGGATTGATCCGAATTGAATTGAGCATGGTCAATGCCGACTTGCAGCATTGATTTTAATGGGCAATCCGTCTCCATCCAATACCGATGAACAGCGTTGAGGCGGATTGGATCGTCCAGTATTCCGGATTCGATCCCGATTTCCGGCATTGGAGCGGCTTGGGTGGCATTGAGGCGTATTGGATTGGATCGATCTGGATTGGATTGAGCATGGTCGATGCTGATTTGCAGCATGAAACCGGATCGGCAATCCGTCTACATCAAATGCCGATAAACATTTTTGAGGCGGATTCGATCGTCCAGTAGTTTGGATCCAATGCCGCTTTTCGGCATTGAGGCGGATTGGGTTGCATTGGGGCGGATTGGATTGGATTAATCCGGATTGGATTAATCCGGATTGGATTAATCCGGATTGGATTGAGCATGGTCAATGCCGATTTGCAGCATTGAACCGGATTAGCAATCCGTCCCCATCCAATGCTGATGCGCAGCATTGAGGCGGATTGGATTGATCCGGATTGGATCGAGCATGATCAATGCCAATTTGGAGCGTCGGGGCGGATTGGATCGTCCAGTATTCCGGATTCAATCCCAATTCCCGGCATATGAGCGGATTGGATCGCATTGTGACGGATTGGATCCCGATGATCCGGATCGAATGGAGCATGGTCGATGCCGAATGATATCATTGAACCGGACCGGCAATCCGTCTCTATGCAATGCCGTCAAACAGCATCGAGGCTAATTTGATTGCATCGAGGCTGATTGGATTGGATCAATCCGGATTGGATTAAGCATGGTCGATGCCGGATCGCAGCATTGATCCGGATGGGCAATCCGTCTCCATCCAATGCCGATGAACAGCATTGAGGCGGATTGGATCGCATGGTGGCGGATTGGATTGGATCGATCCGGATAGGATTGGGCTTGGTCAATGCCGATTCGCAGCATTGAACCGGATTGTCAACGGTCCCCATCTAATGCCGATAATCAGAATTGAGGCGGATTGGATTGGATTGACCCGGATCGGATTGAGCATGATCAATGCCGATCTGCAGCACTGAGGCGGATTGGATCGTCCGGTATTCCGGATTCAATCCCAATTTCCGACATTGGAGTGGATTGGTTTGCATCGAGGCTGATTGGATTGGATTGATCCGGTTCGGATTGAGCATGGTCGATGCCGACCTGCAGCAATGATTTGAATGGGCAATTCGTCTCCATCCAATGCCGATGGACAGCATTGGGGCGGATTGGATCGCATGGCAGCGGATTCGATTGGATCGATCCGGATCGGATTGAGCATGGTCAATGCCGATTCGCAGCGTCAATTCGGATGGGCAATCCGTCTCCATCCGATGCCGATAAACAGCAGTTGGGCGGATTGGATTGCATCGAGGCGGATTGGATTGGATTGATCTGGATTGGATCGAGCAAGGTCGATGCCGACTCGACGCATTGATTCGGATGGGCAATCCGTCTCCATCCGATGCCGTCAAACAGCATTGAAGCGGATTGGGTGGCATTGAGGCGGATTGGATTAGATCGATCCGGATTGGATTGAGCATGGTCGATGCCGACCTGCAGCAATGATTTGAATGGGCAATCCGTCTTCATCCAATGCCGATGGACAGCATTGGGGCGGATTGGATCGCATGGCAGCGGATTCGATTGGATCGATCCGGATCGGATTGAGCATGGTCGATGCCGATTTACAGCATCAATTCGGATGGGCAATCCGTCTTCATCCGATGCCGATAAACAGCATTGGGGCGAATTGGATCGCATCGAGGCGGATTGGATTGGATTGATCCAGATTGGATCGAGCGAGGTCGATGCCGACTCGGCGCATTGATTCGGATGGGCAATCCGTCTCCATCCGATGCCGTCAAACAGCATTGAGGCGAATTGGATCGCATCGAGGCGGATTGGATTGGATTGATCCAGATTGGATTGAGCATGGTTGATGCCGATTCGCAGCATTGATGCGGATGGGCAATCCGTCTCCATCCGATGCTGATAAACAGCATTAAGGCGGATTGGATCGCATGGCGGCGGATTGGATCGGATCGATCCGGATTGGATCGAGCATGGTCAATGCCGATCTGCAGCATTGAACCAGATAAACAATCTTTCCCCATCCAATGCCGATGATCAGCATTGAGGTGGATCGCATTCGATTGAGCATGATCAAAGCCGATTCGCAGCATTGAACCAGATAGGCAAGCCGTCTCGATCCAATGCCGATGAACAGCATTGAGGTGGATCTGATCGTCCGGTAGTTCGGATTCAATGCCGCTTCCCGGCATAGAGGCGGATTGGGATGCATTAAGGCAGATTGGATTGGATTGATTCGAATTGAATTGAGCATGGTCAATGCCGATTTGCAGCATTGAACTTGATTGGCAATTCGTCCCCATTCAATGCTGATGCACAGCATTGAGAGAGATTGGATTGGATTGATCCGGATTGGATCGAGCATGATCAATGCCGATTCTGAGCATTAAGGCAGATTGGATCGTCCAGTATTCCGGATTCAATCCCAATTTTCGGCATTGGAGCGTATCGGGTGGCATTGAGGCGGATTGGATCGGATCGATCCGGATTGGATTGAGCATGGTCAATGCCGATTTGCAGCATCGAAACTGATTGGCTATCGGTCTCCATCCGATGCCGATGAACAGCATCGATTTTGATTGAATTGGATTGATCCGGATTGGATTGAGCATGGTCAATGCCGATTAGCAGCATTGAACCGGATCGGCAATCCGCCCCCATCCAAGCCGATAAACAGCATTGAGGCGGATTGGATCGCATGGCGGTGGATTTGATTGGATCGGTCCGGATTGGATTGAGCATGGTCAGTGCCGATTCGCAGCCTCAAACCGGATTAGCAGTCCGACCCCATCCAATGTCGACAATCAGCATTGAGGCGGATTGGATTGGATCGATCCGGATTGGATTGAGCATGATCGATGCCGATTTGCAGAATTGAACCGGATCGGTGATCCGTCCCTATCCGATGCCGATAAACAGCATTGAGACGGATAGGGTTGCATTGAGGCGGATTGGATTGGACTCATCCGGATTCGTTGTCAAAGAATATGTTCATCAAGCGACTGCCACTTGGTGGCGTTTCCTGTTCCCCTATAGATTGTATGGATCCCTGAAGAAAATGTTCCCTTGCACGTGGCCAACCATCAACTCAATTCCCATATGAGACTGATTAACAGATCAAATTCCCATAGTTGCGTTAATACTCAAGGTGCGATAGTTATGAGAGCGTTTATGTAAATCATCCGTAGAGAAATGATCTCTTAGCTGTGTTGGTCAGATAGTGTCTTCAATACCAAACCTGCGGATTGAACCGGATCGACCATCGATGTTCATCCAATGCCCCCAAACAGCATTGTCGCGGATTGGATCTCCCGGGGCGATCATTTCGGCGGATCGGAGAGTCTCGGATCCATCCCAAACGGGCTAATGGATGATCTCTGACATCTCAGGGACCATCTGCATCATTTTCTGGATGATAAAGAATTATTTTCCCATCACCAGGTCGCATCGCGAGCGTAACTCGCTCCCCGACCCTCGGGCGGAGGAGAACGAAACCGACAAAAATCACTCTCGTTTTTTCCCAGAGTCACGGATCCATCCGAGAAGTACTAGAAAGTGATCTCACAAGTCTCAGAGATCATCTCAATCAGTTTCAAAATTACAGAGGATATTTCCCCTATTACCAGGCCGGATCGCGAGCGAGGCTCGCTCCTCGACCCTCGGGCGGAGGAGTACAAAACCGACAAAAATCACTCTTGTTTCTTCCTAGAGTCTCGGATCCGTCCAAAAAGTGCCAGAAAGTGATCCCACACGTCTCAGGGATCATTTCAATCATTTTCAGGATCGTAGAAAATTTTTCTTCAATTACCAGGCCGGATCGCGAGCGAGACCCGCTTCTCGAACCTCGGGCGGAGGAGTACAAGACCGACAAAAAATCACTCTCGTTTTTCCCTAGAGTCTGGGATCCATCCGAAGAGTGCTAGAATGTGATTCACGAATTCCAGGGATCAATAAAATCATTTTCAAGATTTTTGAGGGATTTTCTCAATTACTAGGTGGAATAGCGGGCGAGACTCGCTCCTCGAACCTCGGAGTGAGGAGTACAAAACCAGCAGAAATCGCACTCGTTTTTTTCTAGAGTCTTGGACCCATCCCAAAATCGCTGGAAAGTATCTGGCAAGTCCAAGGGATCATCTGCATCATTTTCTGAATGATCGAGGATTTTTTCGGATTACCAGGTAGGATCGCGGGCGAAACTCGCTCCTCGACCCTCGGAGTGAGGAGTACAGAACCGATGAAAATCGTACTCGTTCCATTCTAGAGTCTCGAATCCATCCCAGAATTGCTGGAAAGTATCTGGCAAGTCTCAGAGACCATCTACATCATTTTCTGAATGATAGAGGATTTTTTCCGGATTACTCGGTAGGATCGTGGGCGAGACTCGCTCCTCGACCCTCGGAGTGAGGAGTACAAAGCCGACAAAAATCGCACTCGTTTTTTTCTAGAGTCTCCGATCCATCCCAAATTTGCTGGAAAGTGATAAGGCAAGTCTCCGATATCATCTCCATCATTTCCAAAATCAGAGAGCATTTTGACCGATTACCAGGTAGGATAACGGGCGAGATTTGCTCCTCGACCCTCGGGGCGAGGAGTACAAAACCGACAAGAATAGCTTTCGTTCTCTCCCAGAGTCCCGGATCCATACCAAAAATGTTAGTAAATGATCTCTGTGGAATTCAACTGCTCCCATACTGCATGTCCCCAGGCTCATAACAGGTGTGGGAGTGTTGAAACCTTCACCACTATTTTAGCCTCATTACTCCCGATTTTGAATCATGCGCGGGTGCCACTGATGCTGCCGAGTGAAATTCTCAGAGATTTTTCTCTCATTAGAGATTATTTTACGTGTTGGTGCAATTCTCAATGTCTATCGGCCTCGCAACTGATATTTTTCGACTGTGATATTTTACTATGTGTTCTTTCCATAAATTCCTGAGCCTCCGCGTATCATGTGTATCCACATTGATAGTTTAGAACTAGAATGACTAGTCACACTCGTGATTCTACTGATATCCTTGCCCAAACGACTCTATGTAAAACATATATTTGTGAACATATTGTATTTTTGTATTAAATGTTCTATTTCCTCCTTCTGCGCGGATGGAGGATCTATCTATCTACCTATCTCTCTCGCGGTGAGTACATCAACACCTAACCAACATCGCTCCGTCTTTAAATGTATCATTCATCCACTCAACGTCGTCTCGAGTGGCTTTTTTTTGCAGATCGGATATTCTCTCAGGGTCCTCTACAATAGAGCCCGGGCAAATTCAAATGAAGCAGACAACAGCTACAGCAACGCCCTCAGCAACATCGCAATCTCCAGACAGCTCTAAAGATGAATGGGTTTTGATCGCACACAGCACTCTGGATCTTCCCATTCAACGATTTATCATGCTCGAAAATCAGCTCGGCAAGATCAAATCTCTCGTGAGCCGACGCGACGCTGTGAATACTTCTTCAGCACCCACGTCAGCAAGGAGTAAGTTGAATTATCAGCTGTCTGCGCGCGTGTCGCTTCTTGAGGAGCTTTTAGAGGGTTAAAGCTCCGAGCTGGAGGAGCTTTGTCGAAATCGTCGGCTGCTTTTCGATCAATATTCAAAGTTAGAGGATCCGATCTCTGATCTCAATACACTCTTGTTGGCTGCTCAGAGTGCTCTGCGCAATCTCCAGTCTATGAACTGCATTCAATATGGCGTTCGGCGTTCGCAACAATCGGGAATCCCTCATCTCACATCCAAGCCAGATTCGCCCGACCACTCGTGTGCTGGGTGGCGGGACACTGGCCTAAGTGATGATGGTTCTCAGTGCTCTGATACGATCATAAATGGTGCATTGAAGAGAGAGTCTACTGCCTCAACGGAGTAGGCACGTGATATTGCATATGCAGTACTCAAAACCATTCTCCCCTCGATGGAGAAGGAAGACATTGCTCATATCCGTGTCTCGCCATCTGCGCGCGCAACCGAAAAGACGTTTCCGGCTCACGCCTGGGATCGGAGAGGATCTTCTTAGAGGCGATGGGGGCCAAGCGTTCGGTCACGCATAATTACCTTACAGCTGATAACATTGAACCTTCTTTGCTGGACCCAGTCACGAAAGCTCACGTGCGAGATCGGAGAATCTCTATCAATGGAATGCTGCCGCGTCGGAAATATAAGGAACACATACGTTTGAGCCCGACTATTCAAATATGTCTGGCACAGTTGCGGACGTTTCTGGGTAGGGCAAAGGAACGGTGATTGAGCGCATTCATTTGAGTCCCTCACTGAGCACCATGTGATTCAAACGTCGATTTCAGTAGTTCCGAATAACTCTCCTGGAACCCCGAACAACACCCTGAACAACTCCACCGCTCTGCAGCAGGATGGGTACTTGATAGGAGCGCCGGCAAAAACTCCCTGACTTGGTACAGCAATCGGGAAGCAGCGAGGGAGCGGCAGCTCCTTGGAAGCAGGGTTTCTTAACATTAACTCAATCCGAGATGAAATTTAGCAACTTCGCGGGCTCGCTGTTCAACATCTCTCCTACCACCTCTTCGGAGTGGCTGAATCGTCGCTGGATGATTTCGTAGACGACAGTCTCGTTCAGATCCCGGGTTTCTCACTGTTGCAGCAAGACCGTTACAGAGAAGGTGGGAGACTCGCTCTGTATGTGCGCGATAATCTCAAAGTGAAGAGGAGAACTTCATCTTATACTCACGGCTCAGGGAACCGTGGTACACCTCGATTTCTTTCCTATAGCGTTCAGCAGGGTAGCTCTCCACCGATATCAGTAGTGATAATTCATAGACCCCCTAAGGTCGCCATGCAGAAGGATGATGGGCTATTTGGTTGGTTACACCAACTGTGTGGTGACTCCAGCAAAAGAATTGGAATAAGAGACCTGGATGCAGACTTGTTGGATGCGGATCATCCCAACACAGAAACGCTTGCTGCATTGATGAAAGAACTGTCTCTACAGATTTTGCAGCACGGCGCCAGTCACTAACACAGCCCCAACGTATCTCGCGCGTGGATTGACCATATGTAATCGATGAGAATGACACCATTACTAATTTCAGAAATAGGTCGCTGCCCGGTCTCGGCAGGCACGCGGTCATTGATGTTACCATCAATGTATTCACTCCAGCTCTGCTGGAAGATCCCTCCCCTTACAGGGATTCCCGTCAAATCACTCAGGAGTAGCTGAATGAGCATCTGCTCCACTGCAACTGGACAGCCCTAGAAAATACTGAAACCAGCTTGGACGATGCTGTTAATTGCTTGAATGAAAATGTATAGAATATTTTGAATGAATTAGCGCCTGGAAAAATTGTTCAACCCCGTGAAGGCTCCTTGCATCCGTCCCAAGTTGGAAGCGCTCATAAATAAGCGGAATGCGGCACGTAGGCGCTGGGAGCTCAACCAACGCAATCAGCGCAAGTGCCCTGAGCTTCAGAATGAGTACTTTTGACTCAGCGAGGAGCAGGGGCTTCATTCTCCCCTTGAAAATCATGTCTTAGACGTTCTAGACTGAAATGAGAACATATGGAAGGTTATGCGCAGCCTCGGCCTCTTGGCTAAGAGCAAAAAGGAAAAACTCCACGGTTCCACACCGGATGAGCTGAACGCCTATTCTGCAGGAGTCTCCGTTTCGCCTCATGAGAACATCGAAAGAGCAATGGACGAAACGAATTTGGCCTCAGAGGAGGGCTTCACGCTCAAGCCTACCAATTCTAATGAAGTTGTCCCTGCCATCGAGCACTTTTCCTCACAAACCCGTGGGGCGGACGGGGTCCCCCAGAACATGATTGCAAAGGCTCTTCCAAATGTGAGCGATCTCATTACGAATATCTTCATCCCCCCTTTGCTCACAGTATTTTTCCGGAGGCTTGGGAGCAGGCACAGCTGATCGCACTGAAAAAGACCACAGCTCCATCAGCGGTTTCGGACTCTCGCCCTATTGCACTGCTGTGCTTCCTCTCCAAGGTTCTGGACCAAATTGCTCATGACTAAACCACGGAGCTTTCCGAAAAAACAAAGGGGGATGCCCATGAAGGCGGGTTTTGAGACCTGGGACGGAAACGCATGGAAACATGACCAAACGGAAGCTCGAATTTCGCTCGTAAATTTGCAAGAAGTCCGAAGATTTGCCCATATCAAGAAGGGCATTCAAGCTTGCGATAAAGATTCGGGATTGTAGCGGGCTCGAATTGATATCATGGTTCTATTTACGGTTAATTGATGAAGCTTGGGAGCTCTCTGCACGTCTTCGAGGGCAGAGCTGCCGATTATGAGTTTGCGCTCAAGAAATCTACTGATCGGAACTCGATCTGAATCGGTGACACTCGCTAAAATGAATTTATATTGGGGAAGGATGTACATAACCTCAAATTAGACGTTGCAGAATATTTTTCAGGGGAATATATCGAAACTGCACGATTTTTGAGGCTCTCTGCTCTGTTCGTTGGATAGTTGTTCGATTGCGTGATCAAATCGACCCAGAATCATTGTGGCGCCTTCGATGGTTCTTCAATTATGAGTGAAATAGTAAACAACGATTCGCATCCTTTCATACGCTCTGGGGCCTATCTGAAGCCCGTATGATTTTTCGCAACTCAACTCTTGCTGATTGGGTGCGTCTTTCATCGGGAAGTCGAATCCGCATTGGATCATAATGGTGCCGCCCTGCTGAAGATAATTCACTGGGACCCCAGTGGGATCCCACTGGGGTCCCAGACTGATTCTGATCCTAGATGTCTCGTTTGGAGGGACTGACTCGTGATGGATGAGCTCGGCTCGAATTGGGAGAGATGGGTCATTGGAACCCCATGGAACCGGAATTTGGAGGAATTTTGATCGAGAGAACTCCGTGAGACATGGCCGTGTGGGTTTTCCGAGCAGTCATGGAGCAGGTCGAATGCGCTTCGATCACGCTGAGTTGAATGGAGTGGAGATGCCTCGATATGAACGACCCAAAGTAATGACAAACAGGG
>JAPYYZ010002094.1:0-14740 GCA_030522705.1 Eretmocerus eremicus | reverse complement strand
CCTATGGAATAAGATTCGGTTTCAGTATCTTTGTTTCAGTTTCTTCCTCATCAGACATCGATGGTTATCAATAACAGTTTGTGCATTGTCAGAATCATATTATGCCCATGTGGGCACGGACATTCTCAATAATGCGAGAGACGGTAGTTCGGACGACTCCCACGCATCTATCATCTCTAAATGAGTTGCTTCCATTCACTCTTACCAATCACAACTCGTTCCATTCCATGTTATCGACCATATGCATAATTCTTTGGTACACCAATCAGCGATCAACCCTCAAAACTTATGTGGAAAAATAGTCATTTCAGAGGAATTTCCATACACAATTTTGATAAATTAGAGGCCCATTGGCAAGCCCTAAGGTTGGTTTTTATCAGGTTCAGACCCATGCGACAAAAACATCCCACAGCTCGACGCGAAGATGACAAACTGAATATGGACTAACCTGAAGATGTTATCTGCAAGCAAATCCGATCGAACGATTCATTTGGGAATTATGTGCAAAACAGGAATTCCACGACCGTCACTCAAATGGGTTTGTATTTCAGAAATCGGTACCCATCGATAAGTTTATCAGAGAATGCAAATCATACCAAATTCATGACAACCTTTACCATGGCATAGATATTGGTCACGTTTGATTTGTCTTTCTCTCCCGTCCCACACCATCTCAATTTTGAGCATGCACACAATTTCAGTCAGTCGAATCATTTACCTCTTTCAAGAGTCGGCCCTCAGAAACAGGCTTCTCTAATCTGAGCTCAGAACGACATTTTTGCCAGCGGACCAGGCACCAGATGTTAGACACTACGTGCACTAGAATGTCTCAATCTCGGATCGCTGATCGATTAATCGGCATAGCTCGCGTATCGACGACACGGCCAATCAAGCGGTACCTGCTCTGCTTTGCTCTCTCTCTCTCTTTCTCGTCTCGATATTCCCGTTGTTGGCGGCGCCCCGGGCGCGACTCCACTTACTACCCGGATGTGATTGAGTGCACAAGCTGCGCAAACTGGGCTGGTGATAACGAGCCGATCACAGAGAGTGTCCGTGTCGCGTAAGCCCGGGATAAAAAGAAGCTGCTGCCGTTGGCGATCGGCTCGCTTATCGTGAGTAATGGGCTACAGGTGCCGATCGTCGGCCGTACCGATCTCTCGATGCAGATCGGCTGCCGATCGCCGGTTTATCGGTCAGCGCGACCGACCCTCTCTCGGATCGAGGCCGATCTCCGCGGATACATCGATATCGAGGGTGGGAAGTGACGATTGGACGGCTCACCTGCCGCTGGGGGGCTGAAGCTGCGAGAGCACGAGTAGGGCTATCGCGGTAGCCGCGAACTGGTCGCGCCGCATCTCTCACATCGGCACCATCGCACGATTTATCGCGCCTCGCCGCCGGCACCGATCTCCACCTGACGCCTCGCTATGCCAGCACAGTAGAGCCAGGAGACGTCGTCGTGACAGCCAGCCTCGCCACTCGCGCTCGTCGCGTCCGACGGCCCGATCTCCCGGCTCGCCGCCTCGCTGTCATCCCTGCCGATCTCTGCCGATCCCTTCATCTTTGGCACTGTCTCCACTCCGAATCACTACATCGCTGTCACTCGATTTCAATCCGGCACCGTTTCCTCCACGGGGCACCACGGGAAATCGGCACTCGCGCCACTACCGATCTTTACCGATCTCCGGCGAATCCGAGCTGGATCCTTGCCGTTTAGCGAGGGTGCTCGAAACGAGGGGTTTCGCGAATGGGCAGATGGAGCAAGGGGGTGGGACGGCGAGCGCGTGCGGACGCGAGCGAGAGGAGGGCCCGCGATGGACTGGCCGGTGCCGCTGCGAAGCGATGGCCCCGTACCCACCTTTGCCGCGAGACGGCCACCGCCACAGCAGCAGCAGCAGCCGACTCTCTCTATATGTGTGGTAATATACCACGATCTCATGTGCGCGATGCGAGAGATCCTGCCCCGCGACTCTCCCTTCTTTCTATCCCCTGCAGCTCTTCTCCCTGCGCTCCTGCTTCTCTCTATGCGTGTCCTTCTCGCGCGCGCGCCTGCATTATTATGTATGGCGCTCTTGCTACTCGCTTTTTCGCGTATTCGGCACCGCTTTGCCCCACTTCTCTCTATATCGTGTCCTCGGTCTAATGCGGACCAGGACTCAGTGATGCCCCTTGGAAGGATTTCTCATGGTCCGCTGCTGTAGTTCACGAATTCGCGAAAGTGCGCGTCCATGGGACGACAAGGCTTCATCTGATGCAAAAGTGTTTTGTTTTTCTCTCCACCTGCCACGATGAGATAATGAACTCACGCCTGTTTCTCAAAGCTCCGAGCTTAGTCGCCACTTTGGTACGTGGACGCAGCCAAGTTTCTTATTCAAATTCTAGCGAATCCATCTCATGATTTGAGACATGGATTTTCCAAGATAATTCTGTTCTTGAGTACCCAGAAGGTTATTGATCTCAGAGTGTACCTTGATACTGTCTGGGTTCAAGCCTCGATGGCCACACATCAGATGATGTCATGTCGGTAATCTAAGGTTTTTCGGATGACCTCACACTAAGGAATTATTTGTGATACAGGTATTAGTCGACTGACAAAACATTTCAAGCTTTCATAGAATATCAATTCTTGATCTTAGCTGAATCATCCATTGAAATGTATTGACCGCAACCCTTCAAAAAATTGAATGGGATCTATTCGACCCCCAGTGACTATTTTGTGCTGATTCGCTCCGCACTCAGGTGGACGTTTGCAAAGATTCACCCAAAGTACTGCCTAAGAGAATGTCAGAAAGTATGCCTTTGTCGAATCTTCAGAATTTTTCATGCATTATCAAAATACCGGAAGTAACGCCGATTCTAGAAGACGTCCCGTATACGAATCGGCGGTACTCCTCATCAGGTCCGCGATTTCTAACAAATTTACATAAAAATGTGAAAACTCGAAAATTTTGGTAAGTATGTATTTGGTATAGGACTCTGTCGAGGTGTAGCTAATGAATTCAGCAATTCTTTCCATTAGAGGTCGAACGACAATCCTCTTACAACAGTTTGTCGGTACTCTTGCCGGTCAGCTCCTGAACATTCCCTAAAATCATGTACAGACTGTGAAATCAGTCAAGATATGAACGATACAAGATGAAATTAAACCTGCAAATCTACGAGGCGTGATGTCAAATATGTCATTCAGTTTTCCCCCTTCGAGTGACAATGCGGTAAGTCGTCTTGGTCCTTGCTAAGGTTGAAGGTCTTGTTCTTTCCTGAAGATCCGCGCCACAATATGTCCGAAATTCTGTAGGTCATTGAACGGGAAAACGGAATACCCAGATTCTGTCAAAATATGAGAAGGAAAGTACAGTTACGCAGCAACGAACAATAGCTTCCTACCACGTCTAACTATACGTGTCCACACAATACGTTACAGTTCAACTCCCACCTCGTCGCATGCATAACATTCGAGTATTAGCACTCACCTGTACTCAGTAGTACTAGCCTACTTCAGATAAGTTTGAGCAGTTCATTGAGAGTCTCGAGCGCACCGCCTGCATTTAAATCCCAACCCGTTCAATATATGCACCTGTGCCGCGCGAGATAAGCCAAACCAACTGCTATCTCGTACACGCTCATTGTGAAGTCGCTCTCCAGTTTTTCCCTATCGCTCTCGTTATTATTTCTCGCGTCGAGCATGCATATCCAAGAGCAGGAGAACGCTTTTCAGAGAAAAATCCGTGCGACGCTTTTCCGGCCTTCCCGACTCTCCCATCTACACTTATGCACCAAGGTATTCGAGGCGCTCGCGTGCCTACAGGTGCAGTTTACACGCGTAAAGTATGTAGGAACATCGGAAGCCGATGATGAATCTGTCTCACGTGCACGCAATGCGAAAAAGGCCCCGCGACATCGGTATGTATGTTTGTACAAGTATGCGCGCTGCGATTGCGCGTAATGAGGCGTAATTAATGGTCGTGCCGCTCGACGCGGCCCCGCGCTCCGGCATCGCACACGAGCCGCCCGCGATGAATTGTACACAGGTACGAAGGACCTCCCTCGAATCGAACCTTCCTCAACCGCATCGCTCCTTCTCTCCCTTTCATGTAAAAGCGCCTCGCGTCGTGTGTATGTGACGAGGCCCCTCTTTTTTGGCCCTCTCGCAATTCAAAAGCTATGCGGAGCGCGAGCACACGACCGGCATACATATATAATGTGGAGCCGTTAAACGCCGCTGCTTGGTCCGATGTGCTCTGCTCTGTGGTGTGGCGCAACAACGGAGCAGCGAGATCGCCACTGAAAATTACACGTTCGCGAATGTCAGAGCGGCGTTGATGAGTTTTTTTGCGAGCGCTTTATGGTACGCGCATATCTCGAGCGCCGCACATCGCGCGCGGCAGCGGAGCACCCGTGCAGAACTCGCTTTCGCTCTTAACTGCGTATTAGTTAGGAATTTATTTTGATAATGCGCCCTCCTCGCAACTCCTCCCTCCTCCTTTGCGTGCCATGAGAAAATTGCTCAAGGGAGACTGCTTGAATAACGTTGTTGCTCGTTTCCTTTTCGTTCTCCAAATCGGCAAGCCGATTCCAATTACACCAACCAAGAATCCAGATACAGTTCGAGGCGCACAAAACCGGATCACATGGTCCATCATTTTGGATGTGGAGTACCAATTAGCATGTCATTCTAGAGCAGCGCATGAAACAGTAGAAGATGCGATTTCTACAAATGATCGGGAACCATAGAATTTGAAACAGACCATCATGCAAACCTGTTGACCTATGAATCAGCACATTTACCATTCTGTCGTCCTGCACACTTACCGACCTGGTAACTTGCTTACCTATGGTGAGAGGTCGATAAGTCATCAAAGATTGATTAATCGACAGGTTAGTAGGCCCTGAGGTTGTAATAATGGGTCAATTGGTAGGTCGAAAGGTTGCCAGGTCGGTGGGTCAGGAAATCGGTGACTTTGTGAGTTGGTTGGTCAGCTGGTTATAATGCGTTGGTACGTCAGCAGATCAATAACTTGACGAGTCTGCAGATTAGTAGGTCAGCAGATCAAACGGGTTGGACAGTCGGTAAGTCAGCAGATGAGCAGGTTTGTACGCCTGCAGGTTGTCAGATTACCGGATCGGAAAGTCGGTAGGTTAATTAGTCGAAGGTCAAGGTCGGTTGATGTTGACAGATCGGTGGGTTTCCAGGTCGTTGGGTAGTCAAATTAAGAAAAAGCTTCTGATACAGCGTTGCCCGCGAGTTCTCACTGAAACTCGCTTCAGCTATTTATTTCAACGAGGAAAACTCATGTGTGAATTTTTGCAAAGCTCAAAATAGAATAGAATAAAATAGAATAGTTGTGTTTATGTTAGTTTACGTCAACATGTTAGTTTATGGAGAAAACTTAACATTTCTATAATTAGCATGATTGTAACAGCAAGTTTTCGGTGCAACTCTTCTTATCGTCTTAGGAGTGTATGTGAGAAATTCTCTCCAATCTTTTTTCAAAAGGCCCGGACAATTTGTATGAATTAAGAAATGAATGTTTCAACAAAATCCATCGTGTCACTTACAAGCCAGGAATAAGACGGATATTCGGATTTCAATGAGCATGACGCCCTCAACCACAGATTTTGGGGACGTGAAAACTGAAGTCGGTCTTCTTCAGGCCCCAATTGAAATAATCAAAAAATTTAATAAAGTTCGAGGATGCAATCTAAGACCATCCCATTTATGCCAGAGGAACCACTTTACAGAGTGGGTCGATCGGAATACAACAGATCGGTTCGCCGGAGCGACGAACGATTCGTGATCTAGCGAGTCGTAGAACTGTTTTTTCAATAACCGAAAAATGAGTTTCGAGGATTAATATTGCGATAAAGTTTAAGATAACATGGTTACCAACTATCATCAGGTTTGATTCATATGATATCTCAAATGCGATTCGAATTCGAAAATTGAAGTCATATCCGAATCCAGCGAACTAAAATGAAGGAATGATAAATTAGGCCTCCAAAATTCTTGCGTGCATGGCTATTCATATGAAAACGCACGAAGTTCTGTGAAATTCTATGACGACATATGAAATACTAGATCCTAGTCATAGATGCTCTTATATGATCATTGCATTCAATCACCGTATGATCATGTACGAACACAGCATGGACTGAATTTCTTCATGGGTACAAATCAAGGATTCGGGCTCACAAGTAAGAGCTTTCCTCGCCATCAAACTGCTTGATAACATTTCCAAGTTGTTCGAAGGCACGCATGATCCGATGTAAAAGGTTCGACTGGTGAAAGCTGCCAGTTGAAAAGGGCTGCACAACCGAAATCTTTCGGTCGTCGGGCATTGTCCGCGGTCAATTAATTGTCAGATGAATCTCCATTGTGCAGCCCTCCGTTTGCTACATGGGATATTCACTCACTCGTTACGGTCCGATCCGAGCCGTCGATATAAGCTGGGCTGCATGGGCCTGCGAGAGAGAGACTCCACTATACAGACGCAGGAGCAACGACTTCCTGAGCCGTCGCCGTTGCTATCGACGCCAATCGATCTATCGCGCCTACCGATATATTATATTTCATTCACTCCAACCTTCAAGACTCGAGGCTGGATCTTGATCTAGCTCTAGACTTTTCGTAGTATAGGAAAAGAAGTAATTTTTCCATTGTCCGTACCGCGCATTTTCAATAGCTGATTAAAAAAAAACGCCTGACACATTCTCTCAACCTTATGCTTGCACATGAATATTTATAGCGAGCTATTCTGAGGCGAAAGTTCCGATGATTGTAATAGACACCAATTTTGTATTGACGAAAAAGCATATTGTCTCGTTGCAATCCGACAACTAGGTGAGTGATAAAGCGTGAATTCGAATCTTTGACAACAATTCGCTATGGCATTCAGACAATCGCATGGATCAATTTTGAATGGATCAGCGGCAATCAACTCAACGCAACTGGCCAGAAGAGGCCACGACTTCCAGTTCACGGATTTGAACGAAACTGCGGCATTAGTCTCCTTATTTTGGTGCCAAAAGATGAGATCCGAAGCCGCAGAGTATAATGCCCGATCGTTTCCGAGATATAGCATAGAACATTAGAATTGTAAGTGTATCCATACACATCATAGGATTCATCTCGTAAAAAAGTTGTGAATTGGGCTCTACAATTTTGGATTTCATCTTTTGGCACCAAAAGGAGACTAATCCCGCAGTCTCAGGACAGAGATCCTGACCTCTCCCAGTGAGTATTTTGGAGTACCGCTCTCTTAGATCTCCGCATTTCATGATTTGTATTCATGCACAAAAGGAAATATATCTCATTGGTTGCCTAAAAAAATTGCAGCATCGAAACACGCGACTCACTCTCGTCGCATAAAATTGACCTTCGGCATAATTTTTAACTCGAATATTGCGAGTCATGCACCGCTGATGGCCATCACGATACAATCCCATTCCGATTTTATTAACGTATTATGTACCACGAGCTCTCATCACGTGCGTATAATGCAATATCAAATCCTGGATGGGAAAAGGAAGGAAAAATCCTGTACCCCGCGTAGTGAACAACGAATTGTAGTTTGTTTGCCGGTGGTATACATGTCATCGTGTGTGGTTTTTTTTTTGTTAAATAAAAGTATGGAGTCACAAAATATTCCTAGCTTGCAGAGATACAAAAAGAAAAAGAGGATCTGTGAAGTTACTATGCATTATTTCAGTTTTGTTACAGGTACTGCGAAGAGACTGAGAAAAAAAAGTAGTTGAATACGTGGACAATGACCGAGAGAGAAAATTAGAGAGAGGAAAAAGCCGTTGCTCTCGCTCCAATCTCGACGAGTCGGAACGAAGTGGGGACAAACGACAGGAATCATGTCTGGTTGAGCGCGAACCCAGGCTACTGTTAAACACTTTCATAAATGTGCTCGAACCGTATACGGTACATAATATCTAAATCATTGCGTCAAAGGCTATCCATCATCATTTTTATTTTTATCAATACAATCAAATCTCTTTTGATTATTCATTTTTTTGTACAACGCAATTTGTTACGACGCATTGTTACGATGGACTCAGAGTCTTATATTATTGATAGCTCTAAACTATAAGCAGAATAATACGAGCGAGATTGACATTGAAATTTTCATTGAATGACCTCGATGCTGATACCCTGTTGAGCTCAAGAACCAAATTGCCTAGATACATATAAAATTTCCCGTCTCGACTCAAATATATCGGCAATCATATCCAATTAACCCGAGCATCAACTCTTTGCGGCGTGGTGGCCAATATACTAGCCACCTTATTTCACCTCAAAATTTGCTAATTTAAATTTTTTTGTAGGCTATTTCACGTATTTCCATTGGGTTTCCTCGGTGAATAGCTCGAGTAATAGCTGCAGAAGGGTATTGCGCCGCTCCAGAGTTAATATTTATTTAGAGTTGCGTCATAGGTTTGAATGAACACGAAGAAAAAGAGATTCTCTCAAATTCGTAATCAGCGACCCGTAAAACCATAGTACATCAATTTTCATGACAATTGGTGCCTCAAAAAAATGTGTGCCGCAAAGGATTAATTCAGCGATTTTTAATCAACTTGCAGCTCTCATAAAACAAGAACACGACAAGACTAAAAATTGTTTCGTACTGTTTTCCAATTTATAACTTCATTTCACTGGATCTCTCAACTTTGCGTAACTCCTTAGGTCCATCTAGTGTAGTCAGAGTTGCAGAACACGTCACAAGATCTTGTCCATCTTTGAATGGGTCATTTACACCCATAAAGGCAAAATAATGCGATGCGAAAGGCGCAGCGTAAAAGCAACGTGATTCACGGGGTCGATGAAATAATGCAAGTCCTCACATGGAGCTTGCACATGTGACGGCGAGTCTAAGCCGTGTACAGGGGCCGCATCTTGATCTCTCCTCGAGCGGCAATCTCACCCTCGATATTCGGGAATGCGATGAGCCACTATACCGTTCCATTTTCGAAGGGTAGCTCTGGTCAGCACGGATACGCTGACTAAGTAGCTACTTACTTCTCAAAGTGCTTGTATGTAGGTAAAGTATTGTGCTAAAACGCGACTGGGTATATGTACGGCATGCATGAAATATGGGTGTCGCAGAGAGTAACAATGTATTAGGGAGCTGGTGCTGCTCTTGGCCAAATAGAGACGGCTACAGGCGTTCGCTTTTGTCCGGTGTCCAACCAGCAGCACTTCACGCTCGATGATGGAGAGGACCATAATGGGAGAGGCTGGCGCTCGTAAATCGTGCGACGAGTGCACGGATGATATAGGTATTCGTGCGGCGACATCCCAAATCGTATACAATTGAGAGTGTGAGCACGTACACGATAATAATGATACTTGCTCTGTGCGTACGATGCGCAAAGTTGTATGCATTCTATTATCATGCTCTCACATTCGTAAGAACCGTAATAAAAGTAAACGAGAGCAGTCTATCATCGCGTGTGTTGAGGGTTCAGTTCACACTACAAT
This sequence comes from Eretmocerus eremicus, assembly GCA_030522705.1. Lineage (NCBI taxonomy): Eukaryota > Metazoa > Arthropoda > Insecta > Hymenoptera > Aphelinidae > Eretmocerus > Eretmocerus eremicus. Next base: position 5,256 of record JAPYYZ010002094.1, on the reverse strand, counting down.
CTCGACTACAAGTGTTACAACTAGTAAAGCCAATTGTCCATAGCACAAGGAAGCCAAGCTTCCATATCTGATGCTATTCTGTGTATATGGTTGGCAAGGAAAATTTTTCCCCGTCGAGCCGATTTCGACAATTTTTATACAGTTATGTTCGGTGAAATCGACTTATCTGAGTTCTTTCATTTCATCAAATGAGCACTCTGCGTTCGAGAAAAGTTCGCATGACGATAAAGAAAATTCTAGTTGCGCATCTTCTTTGTAATCATCAAATGGATATATTTTATACCGAATGGCCTGTAATTCTCTTATTGTGAAAACGAATTTGACAGGCAGCCACCTGGATTAGTCAGTCTCATGCAAGCCAATTTATTCTGAAATGCAAGACAGCAGATTCGAATCAAAATATTAGAGGCTTGGCGTTGATGGGATGATCAGAAGCAACAGAAGCAAATCTATCAAAATCCATCGATATTCCCGTTAGAAGTTGATTTGAGGATATAATCCATCCTTCGATGAAGTTAGATTTCAGTTTTGAGAAGAGTCGTGCAAGGGCAGAAAACTGCCTGAAATCAAGGACATCAAGGTTCAATAGAAACGTTGGATCTAAAAGAGGGCTAATGATTGGATAAAACAGAAGAACACGCATAAATCGTTTTTTTTATTTTTTTTAGATGTACTACCGGGGAAATCCGATAGCACAGTGCTCAATGGCGGTGCAGACTCATAGAAATATTTCTATAGAAGACGTGCACGCACGGATGCAGGCTCCTGGGGTTGGTGATCCATGTACATACACAAAACCCATGTTGGAGGGAGTAATTTCTACCTTGGCCGCTGCGTTCGAGCGACAAATGTCAGAGAGTGGTGTCTTGAATGTCACCGCAATGCAAGGTATGAAACTTCGCAACGGGCTTGGTTTTGGGCCTCGTCAGTGTGGGTATTCATGAGAAGAAGGTTGGTTGTTTTACGCGCCCGTGAAAGATCCTGGAAAGCCACAATAGCAATATTTCTTGCACCTGTGTAATTCGCTTTTTGGATCAAATACTTGTTTCGTATTATACTTGCTCGATCTTTATTGTTATGGAAAGCAGAATAGGACGGGCATCCCCCAATTGAAGTTGTACCGACCAATGTCATTCCTTGAGGATAGAGAATCGACGAAGCAGTATTCCTGCAAGTGAATAGATTTTTTTCAAGATCTTCTCCCCTCTCAGGGTGATTTAAGTCATGGAAATATTGATGTGCTCGATGGATTCAGAGACCATGTGAATTTTCATAAACATTGGGATCCTAATATTTGTCGATAGAGTTGTGACGATTGCAAGCAGGCGCGTTTCAAGTGAATAGTCTAAAGGTGAGACATCCCACAGGATGAAAATGTGTTCAGGTCTGGAATTACTCCACAGACACGAGTATCTACGCTCTTGACACAAATTCAAGATCAAAGTCGAGAAAAATCTTGAAAAACGTGTGCAGCAAGATCGAAAAGAGCGAACTGGTGACGGCCAATGAATTCAAAACAGCGTATGGAGTACGAGCAAGGCTTCGGCTTGAACTTGGCACCAGGTAAGTTAATATCCTCCCACTGCATATTGGGTGTGTCGGGCGCGTCGTTCCAGATTCTTTCCGCCTCGTGCGTAAAGGAAACAGAGTGTTCCGCTACGTCGCTGCCCGGAGCTCTTCCCCGCAAGCCGATCCGATGACAAAAGTACATTGACTCGACGACAGCGAAGGGCTTTCACGGCATTATAATGCGTGCATTTACAGGATTTATCAGTTTTGGTGCCGTAAACCGGAGTTACTTTGGTCACCCTATGACTTCAATGCACTGTAGCTCCGTCGCACGCTCCGTCGGGTGTGACTAGGAAGTTTTGCAAAGCGACCAAAAAGTTCAGTCTGTGGCTGAAGACTAAATTCTTGCTAACATGAAAGTCATGAAATGTCGTGTCGTGTTCGGCACAGAAGTGAAAAATAGGGTGGCTGAAGAAACTCTGTAAAGAGAAGCTACTTTAGTCAACTTTTTCGTCCATCTACCTCCCGATTTGAGTCGGATCACTCCGTTGCAAACTCAGTCACAATATTTGGAAGTGTATAAAAAGAGCTTGAAAATAAGCCAAGGTCCGTCTCAATTCAATTTCTAGAAGCTGACTAGCTCCAATTTCACGAAAGACATCGAAAACGCCAATCACATCAGGAAATTTGGCCCGAAAAGTGAAAGCAAAATAGTACATTACGATACAAGGGCGGTAAAGTTGGAATTATCACGAGTATGCGAATTCCAACATTCTTGGCCGTGTATCGTATACTATTTTTTCACAATCCGTGGGGAAAAGTCAAAAATCCGTGTGGAAAATGCACTTTTACGCACGGAGTGTGAAAAAGCACTTTCCTTCTTCGAATTTCCAGAACTTGGGATCAAAAACTCATATCGATAAGGTAGATCTCATCGATATTGGAACCCTGACGCTCGATTGATGACATCATATTTAGGAAATGACTTTATCGTTTTTTCGAGCCACTTATTGCAGCGCTCAGGCTGTCGATCATAGCTTGATAAAGGCTCAAGTTACGACCTCCGGGGCTCCATTCTTCATGGAGTGGCTGCAACCCGAAGGAATTTAAATTTTTTGGAAAGCGATCCAAAGAGAAAAAAATCGCCCCGGGTGGGGTTTGAACCCACGCTTCCCGATATTCTAGACCGGTACGCTACTAACTGCGCCACCGGGGAGGTGAGGGGTCAGCTCACTCAGGAGAGATCAATCCAACTCTGCGTCGCTTTTCAACGGCGGTCATTCAAATAACCATGATGACCATTTGTATATTTAACTTATATCGATAAGATAGATTTCATCATTTGATTACTTGAATGGCCATAGTTGAAAAGCGACGCAGAGTTAGATTGGTCTCCCCTGAGTGAATTGACCTGTTACCTCCCCGGTGGCGTAGTTAGTAGCGTGCCGGTCTAGATTACTGGAGAGCGTGGGTTCGAACCCCACCTGGGCCGATTTTCCTCTGTGTTGCTTACCAAAAATGTAAAATTCCTTCAGGTTGCAGCCACTAAATGAAAAGTGGAACCCCGAAGGTCGTAACTTGAGCCTTTATCAAGCTATGATCGACAGCCTGAGCTCTGCGATAAGTGGCTCGAAAGAACGATAAAGTAATTTCCTAAATACAAATACAACGTAGTTTGGCTCATTTTGAACATTCCCTTATTATCTTCCAAGTACAATGATGAGAATTGGAATATTCTTAGTCTGGTACAAGCTATACCAATCAATTATTTCAGGAGTTGCACTTTGATATTTTTCCTAAAAAAAAAAAAAACAGTTTTCTGGCAAAAAATGGTATTTGGTGACGGTAAAAGTTTGGATAGCCGGTCTAGAAAATTTGAATCTTGTATCTGATACTATCATTAGTTAAGAAAATTATGAAGGGATTGCGGATGTAGCACGGAGCCGGGGGGGGGGGTCTGGAGCGAGGTTGGTGATTCCATTTAGTAAAAACACAGATTTGTTTAATTCTCTTCTTCCCTTCGAATCAAGTAAACCAATTTGACCACGCTTCTTGGGTTTCCAGTTCGTTTTAATGTCTAAAACTCCCACATTGCTGTAAAAGATTGGTTGTTGTAGACAATGCCGCATTTCAGACATCGCCCGTAACAAATATATGGTTATCCTTTCAATTATATCTCCTTATTCATCATATTTATATTCTGCCATAAAATATTAGGAATCTTTTTAATTTCTAAACAGCCGTCTATGTTATCCACTGGATGATACAAAACGGTCCATACCTGTATTGTGTTTCAAATAATTTTTATACTTCTTTATTAGCTTCTAACTTATGTTTGCCATATTAGTCCGCTTGCGCTAGTATTTAGGACAGTCAAATATGATTCTTCGAAAACATCTAATTTAATCTACATCGATCTATTACGTTGTACATCTGCACAATCGTTTGCCGCAAAACGCGCAATACCGTGCGAGTTCCTCAACTCCAACAAAAATTTTACCTAACCATAGAAGAAAGAGACAACTGTAATAGTGAGCGTGTAGTGGGGTTTTGTTGATTTCAGACAGAGAACACGAGAATTGAATCAATATTAGCTCGTTACGTTATTATCAATCTGTTATTTCATGGATCGTGGCGAGGTAGCTTATTGTATCCCTACCATAATCAATTCTAATACGATGATGATCCCATTCAATCTAGACCCAAAGTATGGATTTCTAGAATCTATTAATAAGCGATGCAAAGAAGTCAAATTTTGAAATGACGGAACATGACCGATATTGTGACATGGCATCAATTGCGATTCAGATTGACGAATCCCTGACAAAGCTCCACACTTGGATAGCTTTACGTGATAATCGTGATCACGCTTCATTTGTGTTACCACGTCAGAATGTTGGTAGAAAATAACTTGGCCGAACAATGATTATCCAAAGAATCTTATCTACATGATTTTGTAAGAAGTTTCTAGAATCCATGGAAAAAAAACAGTTCCCATTGATTCTATCTAACGTGGCCAACTGGCCAACTTGATCATTTTATGGAATGAGTGACGATTACTATTGGTTTTGAACATTCGATCCCGTGTATTCTATCATGATGGTCGCTGCGCATTAATTTGAAACATTATAGTTGTGACATTCCTCTCTACAACCCCGATGAAAGTAGATCAAGCTATTTGCATTTTTGTATCTCGCGCACGAGTATCTTCATTCCTCCAAATAATCATCATCGTATTGAATAAAAGTTTCCAATTTGAAATTGCCTTAGCATACTCTCGAAGCTTAAATCATTTTATCGTTAGCCATCTTTATTCAGTCATGAAGCAAGTCCGGTCATTCCGATTCTTATTTGCATGAAACTCACATACATTTAGGTAGGATAAACGTATAGGTGCCGAACTCCAGCAGTGCAGTGTATCAGAATATGTGCGTATTGTGAGTGAACTTGTTGTAGATGGCGCGCCGAATAAAAAGAGTTGGTAACAAGAAGATTGTAATGACTTGTGCGTTGATCGTCAGCGATCGATTGTGCGCTTATCTAGACAGATATTCCAACAAATCCAAGTAACTCACGAGCAATGTTCGTAGTTCTTTGCTTGTTGTTGTTGTCGCAGTTGACAACTTTACTTGCCACGCACATCTACTTCCCCGATCGACATCATGGCTTCCACCACCGAGACAACATCGTCTTCGATGAGCAGCTGGTAAGCATAGCATTATTCCAAGTCTGGCCCGGTTCACAGCA
>JAPYYZ010002093.1:0-20090 GCA_030522705.1 Eretmocerus eremicus | reverse complement strand
TGACAGAGATACTCTAGATTCTTCATATACTAGGTGGTGCGAGTCTGTAAAAAAATTTTGGTCAGATTTGGTGACCCGAAGGGTGTGGTCTCCCCTTGTCAGTGGATAGACTGAGGATATCCACAGACGATTGATGAGCACTTGTATTTGTGATATATCTATCATCTTCCTTTGAAATTCGTCCAAAATATTTGCGACAGACTTCGAGTTTCAAGGTAGATGGTATATAAACTTTGACGCGCTACGGGAGCACCGCGATGAGCCGGTGTAGTTTTAGGCATATATGGTTCAGGAGAATTCGTCTCCGTTTTATTATGACAAGAATCCCAAAAATTTACAGGAAAAAAACTATTTCGAAAAAAAATTTCGTCTTGTAAGGAGAATTGAACCCGGGTCCCTCCGCTCGCGAGTCTGCTCCTCTGTCGTGGGGACAGTGCTCTCATACAAATCGCTGACCTCAAACTTATATTTGAATTGCACATTCCCACATGGGATTTTAAGTTGGAATTCCACTTTAGATTAGCGCGAGGGAATGAAAAGGACATTATCGGAGTCGACATTATTTCTTTATCGGAGATCTGAAATCGTTGTCGGGGCGTATCATCTTACTCAAAAACACTGGCTTTTCAGAACTGCATAAAACCAAATCCATGAGAGATGTACAGTTGTTGGTATAATGTACTTTGTGCAATATATCTCAAATCGGACAGTCTGGATAACACTCTGGAAAGCTGAAACGGCGATGAAAAGAATCTTGCAGTGTTCGATTATCGTAAACTTGACCTCGTCCCTCGCTCGCCAATCTTGGATGGGTATTTTGCTCAATAGCAAAATATATGTAAGGGTTAATAGTATTCGCGATAAGTGCAAATCGTCACAAGGACATATTGTCTAATTGAAATGGAATCCTATCATTGCTTTCCTTAAAGATTTCGTCCGAGATACGAGCTTTCTGAGATACAAGCTTCTTGCTCTGGGCGCAGAGATACGACCATCTTGAATTGGCCGGAGAGATACGAGCTTATTGAACGCACGATTGAGATACGTGTTTATTGATTTGGCAATTCAGATACGAGGTTATTGAATCGCGATTGAGATAGGGTTATATTTACTGTAGTGCAAATATATTGTCATTACACTACAGTTTAAACTACTTCAATAGCAGTCAACGGATCGCTTCGAATTTCCACACAGTGGTTCATTCTACCGATACGCAGAGCAGCTTCTAGTTAATTTTTCGAAATATTGTTTTGTTTTATTTCAAATCAATTTATAATGAATGTAGGTAAGGTAGAGCTTTTACATGACCTCAATCCAAACTTTGTAAAGTGAGTGTGTAACGAGTGCTCTTAATTAGATGCAACTGAGAAGATAATTAAATACTATGATTAGTTCTGCACATTTAGTGTCGCCTCAAATCTGGTTATATAAACCTTTCTCCTCAATGAATCGATTGATCGTCATGATATTTAGTGAGAATTTTTCGGTGCTCGGTAGTGTATCATAACAAAAAACGTAGTTCCATGAGCCTATTCGTTTCTCCTCAGAATAGAATTAAGGAACTGATGTTTAGCCTGCAATCAAATCATCAGGAGAAAATAACTTCAAGTCACAGACAGATGTTCATAAAAACTGCAATTAAGGCCATAACTCCCATTTATACTTTCAATGGTACCATTATGTCAGCGTAAGGACGTGCTGGAGTCATTATGAAGTTTACAAAAGTATTGTGAAGTGTATGAGTACCCGTGATCATTATATCTCACAGGTAATGAATCAATACCCCAAATTTTATGATCCATCCTCAGATGTCTGGAAGAACTCAGATATGAGCTCGACCATCTCTTTGATACGTTCCAAAATTTAATGGCGAGTCACCATTAGATATGAGCAGTATATTATCTTCAGAAGTTGGACTACTTCACGCAGTCAGGAATCGGATCCATTTTATTCAAGATTAATAGTGTGATATATATCTTAAGCAGTATGTAAGAAATGCCCAACCTTTTCATAACAATCCTGAGTTTTCCAGTCTGTGAACAAATCGCATTGTATCGGACAATATCTTAATCATCAAGTTCATTACCCAACTACTCCTAGGATCAGGAATTCCTTCCCAATCAGAGTTCATTCCCGAGGTGAGCAATTTTGGAAAATTTGAGCGAATATTTTGCTTGCATCCCCAAAACATCATGATACTTTTTCAAATTCATCCGATGCATCCTATGAAAATAATCAAAAAATATCCAGAATAAGTCTTGTTGTATACATTGAACATGAGCAGTACGGATGGATTGAGAAATGTCCTTATCCGACCGCCAAAATAATCGAGTAAGCGATCCCGAAAATCATTCAGAGTTCAAAGTATTGCTTCTCGCAAATGGTGAATTTCAAATTTATTGTGGAGTTAACACAAGAGATCAGACATTTATAGGACATTTTCGATCGCCCGATTTCTTACAGGGCTACATAAAGATAACCCAAAAATGTTCACCTTCTGAAATATTTTTCGTCGTCGGTTTGGGAAAGCGCCGTTCCCGCACAGTTCTTCGACTTTCTTCCCCAGACCAGACGATCGAAAAATAGTGTTCGACATCCGGGCGGGTGGTTTCCGCATGGTCGTGATCATTCCAACCCTCGCCTGCGGCTCGGGCCGAAAGATATCACTCGATCTGCGGAAACCAATTTTCCCGCCCGTGCATCGAAAATCCTCACTTTTTCTCAGATAAATATAGTAAGTTACGCATATTGCATCAACAAATCAATGCGAGTCTATAGAGATAGATCTACTGCAAAGTCGGAGTCCAACAAGTTTTTGGATCCTCAAAAAACATTTCTCCCGCAAAAAGAATTCATAGTATCATGAATTCAATACAAGTCCGTTATGTTTTGACAGTTTGCTGAGATGAATACGGAATGAGTATAGATACCTAATCCTTTACCCGATAGGTACTTGACTAGTAACGGATCAGTCTCACGTTGTATTTTTTGCTTCCAGCTCTTCATTGAACGAAGTATATTTGGATTGGAGCAACTTCACCGATCGTACTTTATGTAAATATTGTAATCAGAAGGGGGTGGAATATGCTCATCAGTTTGTTCTCATTTGATCAGAAATTTTCCGATACTTATTTGTACAATTTTTTCCAGTAGGTTGAATCCTAAACTTGATCCAGAACTCAGAAATGTCGATGCCAAGAGATCTTCAAATGTTGTGCTCACAGCCATTTAGCAATGATAGGTGTTCGTATTGTTGTTGAGGATCATTGAATTTTGGATCAATCCACTAGCGGCGCAGTATGTTGAAAACCATCCTTCACATTCGTAAGTCTTAGGGTGTTCTTGCTCAAAGAGCAAATCTGAGTTTATTCAAATATTTTTATTCATATTGCTCCGTGTACTCCGTTGACAGCCCATTCGATGCCACAAAGATGGATTATTGTTATCATCTCATCATTTGCCCTCTTACACACTTATGCAATACGGTCTTTTTTACCAATAACCATGACTAAGATGTCCAGAGCTGAGTACAAAGCTAACAAATATGTTGATGACGTATGTATCTTCAAAGAGAACATTGAGCATCTTGAAAATCTTCGAGATAATGTCACTCTGCTCACAGAACCATCATTTCACTGGACTGCACATACTCAGGTACTAAGATGGATTTTGGTTTGTAATAATCTATTGCAGAATGGCGATGTTGACTCTATCGCATCAGTAACTGACTGCCCCCCTCCCCCTCTCCGTGGAAAAATGAGAACACTATGTTTATATATGATCATTGGGTTATCGGACTCTGGTATCACACATAAAAAACCCATTTTCATACGTCGTCATAGCTTTCCATGGGTATTTTTTATAAGTTTCTTCAGTGCCTCAAGAATTTCTGTACTATAACTAGGGAAAGATCGATTTCTGGGCAATCAGCTGGTCGAGGATTTTTGGGTTGTCATTAATACTAAAACGTATGAAGTTCTGTGAGAATCTATGAGTATAGAAACTATGTAATAATGATCTCAGTTGAGGGTATTCATACCTCTCACCATATATGAACATTTTGAGCATAGTGTTCTCATTTCTGCATGGGGTCCCTCAGTTCCGATAACTTATCTATGGACGCGTAATATCAACCATACAGTGGAACTGAAGTGAATCATGTGATGATGATCTCAGAAATCTCAAGGGATCAATCTTCAATTCTGTCATGTTCATCGGCAGGGAATGATTTTGTCGTCGTATTTCTGGATATACCTGGTAACTAATGTCTTCGGAGGTTTGGTTGTCACAAAGTTTGGCAGCAAGCAAACTCTAGGTTACAGTTATCTATTATCCATGATTCTGATGCTGCTGACTCCAATCAGCATCACTCTGGGTGGTTCTGCTGCTCTGATTTGTTTACGAGCTCTCACAGGAATCGCCGGAGGTGTCGTTCATCCAGCCGTGGCTGTATTATTGTCGCGATGGATCCCTATCAGCGAGAGGTCCACAGCAACGACCCTATCGATAGCAGGAGCTAGTATAGGTAGCGTCCTTGGCATGGTGATACCTGGTTTCATTCTGGAATACATGGAAGATAGTTGGCCCATCGTCTTCTACTTCTTTGGTTTCTCTGGTCTTTTATTCTTCGCGATCAATCACTTTTTCTGCTCTAATGGCCCATGCCAGAATTTGCCCTCATCAACTGCAAAGGATGGGGGGTTGGAGCCTAATTTTGGTGAGTAATTTGTTACGAAAGTCAAAAGAAATTTGGAGTCAGAACATTAGAGGAAAGTTTTATGCATTCATAGTATGAATGGAAGTCCGTGCTCAGTATTCATGTTTTGGTGAGAGAAATCCCAGAAACTGTTTCCTCCAAGTTCATCTGGTTATGTGCATCGATATCTTCATATGCGTAGTGAATGAAGTTTCGTGCTCTGGATTTTGAGATTGGGAATTCTCCTTCATTCTGAACACATTGAACACATTGAACACATTGATCTCCTTCATTCTTTTGATTCCAATTAGTTTTTCGTTCAAGTTACTTTGAGTATTGAGATTAGGTGACAAAACTAGAGTTGAGCACTTCATTAGTGGTCCGTCCATGGTCTATTTGAAATCCCGATCGACAAATACACTGTTAGAAATCAAATGATAAACGGAGCGAACCCAGTCCCCTTTTTGCTTGAAAACTCTAAAAAAAACTCAGAGATTCATTTGCGAGGTTTATTTTGATTTCCCTTGGTGCAGACTCAAGAATTGTGGAGATCGGTTGAATCACTTTGTGACAAAAAAGTCTTCTTGGACCATCTCACTTTTACCAATTTATCATGTTTCAATCTCAATGTCTCATTTGAATTTTTATCAACGAGTAAAGCCGGCGACATTATTTGAGAGTGATCTCGGTTCAATCATTTGCTCTTCGATTAGCTTCTCTCAATTTTCGATTCTGAATTTGAGGAGGGATTCTATGGATCATTATAGAGGAGTTGCAATGAAATGGAGCATTATTTCATTACGTGAAAGAGTATAGAAATAGAGTGGAATGAATATTTCATGGTTGATGCAAATCTCTTGTATATCTCTTTGCTCATTGACGTCTAAGGATAAATATATTCAGGTCGCGGATAAGATGCATTTTTCTGAATGATTGAAAAAGGAACTTCTCTTTGCAGAGTGTGCAAATCTACCTCCAACACCTTGGCGCTCAATATTGACAAGCAAACCAGTTTGGGCCCTGATACTGATGGAGACGAGTTTGACTTGGGGACTGGCAATATTATCCACAGGAGTACCAAGATATATGGATAGTATTCTGAGATTTTCAGTCAAACACAATGGTCTCTTCTCATCAATGCCATACTTGTGCATGTGGATTTGCGGATTTATCTCTGCCGCCATATCGGATTTGCAAGTTGCAAGGGGACGACTAGGCATTACTCAAGCAAGGAAAATATTTGGCTCCATCTCGTCACTTGGTCTAGGTGTATTCATGGTTGCTGCTTCGTATGCTGGCTGCAATCGGCAACTGGCGGTGATCCTACTCACGATTGGATTCACAATGAACGGGTGCTCCTACTGTAGTATCAAGGTTAACGCATGGGATCTCGGTCCCAATTACGTCGGCGCCCTATCCGGAGTGACTAATGGAATTGGCACACTAAGTGGGATTGTGGCACCTTATCTAATCGGAGTGATGACATCTCACCAAACGATCAGCTCCTGGCAGTTCATTTTCTGCCTAACAGCTGTAATTTTTGCCCTATCCAATGTTGTGTTCTTGATTTTTGGCAGTGGTGAGCCACAAGTTTGGAACGATCCAAGTAAAGTTACTGGAAAGACAGCTGACGAACGGCAAGTATGATTCAGAAAATGAGGAAGAACTGAACTTTGATAAGTTTAATGTACATCACGGATTCGTGGAATTTAAAAGTAAGTGCTAATTAGAAATTCGTCTCCTCTTTGAGGGTATGGCCTATGCCATTCTGGAGAAGTGTTATCAGATTTGACATTCGGATCTCTGCGGACGATAGTGGCTTAATAGATAGGATCATATTGATCGCGTTAAGTAACATGTGCTTTTATGTGCCTGTTCGTTGTGAATATGATAAGTTCAGAAGACACAGTTTTCAATATAAACCTGAATGATGAATGTAGATCTAAGGTAGAATTAATTTTTGATGAACCGTAGTAGACCATTTGAAGAAAACCATAGGAGATCTGATGAATCACTGTACTGCATAATGGTAACCTTAATGTCAGCAGATACCATCAATGTAATCCAGTTTCCCACTATTGTTAGTAATAATTTTTGTACGTATTTTGTGAAACTGAACGATAAAATTAGTATCCGCTTGACTCTCAGGTAGCAATAAAAACGAGTTCAAACGACTGATGTATCATATTACGAAGAGATTCTCTGTGTAAGGGTTGTCTGAAACAGCTCATTGCCTACGAGTTTGAGATCCGTGCTTCCGGATAATCGCACTCAGATATTTTGTAACGTTTTCTAGAATCTGATTGTGTGCGCGTCTCAATTGCATAGAATTATACTTTATGATGATTAGTATCGATAGACTGCATTGATCTTCTAATGAGGTCAATTGAGCATAACTAGAAATCGTATGCATATATTGCTTTGTTCGTACTCGAAACGAGAACAGAATTTCGTGATGAAGACTCACAACAAAGGGTACTCCAAATACCACTCGTCACTTGTATGTCAATTAAGGAATAGTCTCAAGTATGAGTGCATTTAAACGACATAGTTTGACTTCAAAAAAGCTCTATTTCGATAGATTCATTTCAAGATCCAATATATGCATAACTTCATCCAGTGACACATATATTCACAAATTCTCACAACCATTCATCCACAAAATGGCACGTAGAGAAGATATAACACAACGAGGTTCCTGTAATTACACATGACAAAACTGTACGAGGCTACGTGTACTGCAAATCAGATTGGGATTTCCCTAACTTTTGAATTCTGCGATTACTGATGCTCAAGGGAATTTTCATACCTTGAACAATTGGAGTCGAAAACGAACCATGAGATGATCATGAGAAACGAAATGTGAGTGGAGAGTATCCAGTTCAATAAATGTAGTAGACTCCAAACTAGATAATGTCTCATTCGCAATGTTCATAGCTCAAGCGCCTTTCAAATTACATAAAAGTTTCCTCTTAGGTAAGGAGTATGAGTTGGTCAGTTGATTTATGGATGCTTGTGCGAGAACAGTTGATTTAGAGTCATATGTGATCAAAGCGCGGTCATCAAAGGAAAGAAGCATAGTGGTAAAATGTGTGTATCAAACTCTATTTTGTGAAAGGATTATCTAATGAAAGGATTACCAGATGCAAGGAATCCACTGCAAGTATCGATGAAGTCAAGATAGGCAATGTTCTGTTGCAAAGCAACATATAAATATTGGAGAAATCAATGTTTGAAGAAATCAATATTGGAGAAATCGATGATTTCAGTTCTCTCCGGGTAATAAGATGAGACTGACGGATAATATTCTATCGGGTTGAAGAAATTTATCTGTGCGATGTGAATTCATAAGATCTGGTGAATCAACAAGGTTTAAAATGAGTGTGATGTTATGACTGCATGCCATTTCATATGACAGCGAAGGGAGCTAAAAGAGTTCAGAGTGCACTCGTGAAAAGATTTAGGCTTGACAATTTTGAAGAGACCCCATTTTTTTATGACATTGACGATGACAGCTTCTGAAAATAAAGAGCTTTGGTCTACTCAATCGAGTCTATGTGCATGGCTCCAAGAATGATTTGTAAATCTAGAGAATAGCGAATAATGGCGTTTAATAATACTATCTCAGGGATGATTTTTCGTCGAAAATTGAGAGGTCTTTGAGGTTATCCCGAACTAGACCATTGAGACCATCCCCCAAGACTTGAGAAAATTCAGGACGAAATGTGATATGAACCATTTATCAATACACATGGTGTTTCTAAACTGAATGGTACCACCTACATATTTCGGCCAGCTTATGTTTCGACACTGAAATTGAGTAACGAAAAATGCAAGAGTGATACAGCATAATCTACCTTCTACAATGATTGGTTCTCTGTAGTCATCAATATTTGCAGTTAGTTCAATCTCAGAACCCATAACCATAAATATGAACTTTTATTGCTCACTTCCAGTCTGTAATCAAAATTATGATAAGAATCCAGAAGCTGCGGATAGGCAGCTTTGAACTCGATAAGACTTTGAAAGAAAGATCGCCCTGGAGAACGAGAATCAGATTGTTTAAGCGATACACATTCTAAAGTAGTGCTGATCATGACAAGATATCTAGATCAGAAATCACAATGGTGAGTGTTGTTTGACGTGATAACTTTGAGACTACCTTATAAATATGCCCTTGCCGTAATAATATTCTTTAAAGTCTTTCCGAAATGTGTTTACAACGGCCAAATAATTTCAGATACCACGCAGAATGGAGTTTGCGGCCTATTCATAATCAGTAATATATTCTTTACAGAAATTTCACAGGCAAGGTTTCTCAATGAGCCATCTTTCTTTCAATGTACTCTGGAAGTTCAGTTGTAACCACTTTAAGCCGTCATGATAGGTACATTTCAAATTCATAGAAGAATTTGAGCTTTCTTGGCACAATGGTGACAAAAATCATCCCCTGTAAGACGCTAGATCTTCATAAAATTTCCTGATATACTAGCTTTCAAAATCTGAGTGAGGAATCCCGGATTTCAGGTACTTACATTCCCCAAAGATGGATCACAGTTCTGATACTGTTTTTGGGCTTTCTGGTTGCCTTTGCGATGCGAGTTTTTTTACCATTAGTCATTACCAAGATGGTAATGCCGGCCGACGATGACGGGTTGGCCAGTGACGAATGCCCTGCTGACAATGATATGAATAAATCGGACGGATATGAAATTAATAGAACAGATTCTCAAGCTAAATTATTCGACTGGGATGAGACGACGCAGGTATTTGATACCCATATTGCTTTGATGATCTGTCTTACTCATCGTCAAACTTGAGATTTGATTTGGTTTGATTCAACTTACTCGTTTTTGAACCAATCGTGCATGTTTGATCATGGAGTAGAATGATCCTTAGTTTGAATATGTAGAAATTAGCTACATCATCATACGGATTCCGTTACAAGAAATTCTTTCATCGAATGGTAATATGCTCTGTCCATATTATTACTATTCATCTTATTGCTCAAGGTGTATATTCAAAATTTGAATTCAAATACAAATTCTGACTCGGTGTGGTTTTGGGAGTCAGATCTCGATTCGAATCTAACAGCTTCACAAGTTTAGTAGAATAGATGGACATGATTCACAATACTTGATCATAGCCTCTGGGTGACGCACTGAATCAATAATGCAGGAAAATTTGAAATACATCCGACGAAATAAGAGAGTGAATCTTTCCACTTACTAGACCTATATCGGAAAGAGAATGATAAGACCCAAGGTTGTTCGGATCGTAAATTTTTCCTCTTCAACTAATTGCCAGTTTCATTCAATATTTTCTCTCATAGAATGATGGAACCAAATCTGAAACTAGCTCTAGAATTATCAGGATAGTAACACAATCTGGAACAATCAGATCAATTCATTCACAGGGGATAATTCTATCATCGGTTCACTGGACTTGCTTACTAACTAACATCCTAGGTGACATCATCATCGACGTATGCGGCAGTAAACATACCCTCAGCATCAGTATCCTCTTCACGTCGATCCTGACTCTAATAACTCCAGTCAGCATCGGCTATGGTGGCCACATCGCTCTGATATTAGTCCGGATGCTTATAGGAGTTGTGGAAGGTGCGACCTATCCAGCTCTGAGTGTGCTCATGGCTCACTGGGTACCCGAGGACGAGAGAGCCAGAGCTGGTGCCATAGTATTTGCGGGAATGCCATTTGGTTTCGTTTTTGGAATGTCTATGACAGGCTTCATTCTTGAAAGCGAGGAAAACAATTGGCCGACCGCTTTCTATTTTTTCGGATGTATTGGACTCTTGGTGCTGATACTGCATCTGATACTCTGCTACGACGAGCCTAAGGATAATCCCTTTATATCTTCTGCTGAATTGGAGTACCTTACAGAGCAAATCAGTGAGTGGCTATTCATTTTCTAAAATGGCGCACTCAATTGGACTGAAATATGAGTTGAGTCAACATTTTTATGGCTGTTTTGCAGATTACGTCACGAATGCAGACTCTCCTCCAACGCCATGGCGACTCATACTCAAATGCAAGCCAGTTTGGGCCATGATTATCCTGACAATGGCGAATTCTTGGGCATTCACAACAGTCTGCTACGCGATGCCAAAGTACCTGAGCAATGTGCTTAAATTTTCCGTGAGAGACAATGGCATTGTTTCTTCTATACCATACTTGTGCATGTGGTTACTTGGTTTCATTTCATCTGCCATCGCCGATCCGGTTATCGCCAAGAAACAGATGGGAGTCACAGCAGTGAGGAAAATTGGCGCAGTCATCTCTAGCGTTGGACCAGGCTTGGTTTGGTTGGCTATTCCATATGCTGGTTGCGATGGTTTTCTTGTGGTTTTGCTGCTGACTTTTGGCATGTCACTGAGTGGATGCATTTGCTGCAGTCTCCAGGTTAATACTCTGGATCTAGGACCGAATTATGTGGGAGCACTCACGAGTCTAGTTACTGGCGTGGGAGGCATCAGCTGTATCCTATCGCCTTACGTCACTGGAATCATGACCCCCAATCAGTCGTTTAGTGAGTTCAAACTGGTCTTTTGGATCATGTTGATAGCCCTTGTAGTGGGTAGTATATTCTACCTGATTTTTGGGAGTGGTGAAATACAACAGTGGAACGATCCTAAATTTGTGATGAAAGGCAAACAGGATAGAAGAGAGAAGGGTGAACGAAAAAGATCAGCATTTTCGACTGGTACCTTTAAGTATATCATGTACACGTGAAACCTTGTACTCATTGATACTTTATTGCATGACAATGACTTACAATTTATCATCGATATTCGGATGGTTCAAGAATGAAAAATTCGATGATCAGGGCTTTTATATACCAATGAAATGTAGAATTCTCATTATGAAATCGAAGAAAAAACTAGATTCGATTTACGTGGAGTGTTGTAATGTTTTATCATATAGCACTATCGTTCATGGTTGAATTACCGCAAGTCACTGTGAAAACATGTCTCTATTTTGGCGCTTGAAATTTTGAAAGTACGAGTGAACCTGATTCCTTGTCCATGATGCAATCATATACTAACAACATCCTGAGATCAACAGTATCCAAACCGCGAATTTTTATCGCCAGCAACTCCTTCGAGGATGCGAGGGACGATTCAATTTCAGAATCTCAACTAGTTGTGGTCTAAATACGTTTTGATGATGGAAATTTCTGACTGCCTGAGCTCTGGCTTCTTATTAGTCGTCAATGAAACTTGGCTCATTGTCATCCTCTCGATGGAGCTATTAATTATCATTATATCTCCTCTCTTATCAACACTGAAAATTTTGCATTCATGCCAAAACAGTTTAGAAGAGAACGACTAACTACTCCTATCGAATGTGAGGTCATCGAATTCATTGTCAAATAAGAAACAACATTTTGGATCTTCTCATGACCAGGTGTGCAAGACTGTACACTATGCAATTGCAATGAAGTTTTGTACAAAAAATGAATGAATGATCGGAGAATACATGTTGCGTGAAAATGTGTTAGCACAGATGTTTTCTCTTTTGTTCTCCGTAATGAGTGACTCGAAGCGACTCATCACCGTAGCTATAAATGAGTTTTCAAAGGTCGGCGCATCCAGAGTCAAGTTCGTCATCATTCAAACATGCAACGAAAAGTGCTGTTCGTACTCCTTGCTCTCACAGCTTGTGCATCAGCTGCTTCAGTATCTGGAACAGCGAGTCTGGACCCAACCCAGGTATTTCAGATATTCCAATCTTTGGAATATCTTTTGCGCCTATAACACGCGAGGCATCAATCACAAAAGTGAAGCTATATCCATTTGTTACTTCACACTGCTCCAGAACATGATTCAAACAATTTCATGGTTCAAATTAGGTGTCAAGAGTTATCACGAGTCTCGAGAAAAATTCGAGTTCAGGAGGATCAAAAGAAGATGTTTCAAAAATTAACAGCTTCAAATTCATTCTATTCTATAAGAAAATGCTTCAAGAGAAAGTTATCCTGGAGTGGTCACACGACGTGCGTGGAATTTTTCTCTCTTTCTTCGGGAGATTGATTGAATCTACTTGGCATTTTTTGATTGACCTACAAATTTTATATTCTCTGCCATTGGATACATAAATGACTCAATCAAACTACTTTCATGATTAGGCAAACTGTACATTTTCTGCATCTATCGTAATCTTTGCAGTACATTTAGAATATTTGTCACACTCCCAATACAGGAGTACGATTCCCCATCCTAGATGAGTACGGAACAATCATCCATTATTTCTCACCAATTGTATCCCCTGTTTGTTACTGCTAAATGTTTTGGAGGTCAGAGTTCGTATATAAAACACCCATCTTTTGGATTCTTCGATTGACTCTAACTTGTTCTCTACCTATCTCTGAGGAATTCCCACAATGCACACTCTCAAAATCCATTACCCATCTTCTAGGTTTTTCGTTTGTCTTCACTCTTCCTCTACCCAGCATGGAGGAATTCTAATAATGCATACTTTCAAAATCCGCAGCATCATTCCCATCCTACCTCCTTCATTCAATTGGGAACCAGAACGATCAAACTAAAACAATAAATCTCTCTCACAGGCTTCTGCGGGTGGACAAATCAGGTTTCCCCTAGTACCAGGTTTCAATGCTCCCTTCTTCGGCATACCAGGCTTCCTCTCCTTCTTCGACAGCAGCAATGCGCCATCATCATTCGGCACTGGAAGCCGAGCCACCGGCTCATCATCCAGCTCCAGCAGTTCTGCTAGCAACAACCAACCCTTCGGTCCCTTCACTCCCTTCCTCCAATCCATGCCTGGCCTGAAGATGCTGATGCCTCAAATGTCTCAGATGCCGCAGTTTCCCAACATCCAAGACCTGGTCTCCCAGATTCCAGGGATCAACACTCGAAGCGCAAACAGCGAGATCAGCTTGCCTCCCTTCGAACTGCCCACTTTGAGGTCTGGACCGTACATTCCAGGTGTCAGCGAGGCCATGGGCGAGGCTCGCAACCACCTCAGAGCTGCTTTGAACATAACCTCGGACGTGAGCGATGGAATTCACAGTGCTCTAGAGGGCGCTTTACGGAGTCACCATCCTGCTCACGGGGTTGAAACGATCGTCAACACCATTGCTAGGGTTTACAGTACCGCGGCGGCTGCGTGTCCCATTTTTCATATTGGCGCTAGGCTTCTGGGCGAAGGTATCAGGCTTGCTGGTGAGGTTTGCAGAGCTATCACGAATGTGGTAATTGGATGCGATACGTCAACTAGCACGAGTACTGCATCTAGCACTTCATCAACGTCCACCACAAGCACAACGACTTCTACGACTAGTGCCACCACTACTACTACACCTCAACCTGCGTTAATTTAATTGTGACCTCATTCTGAATGTGTATTTCAATAATATCATGATGTACCAAGATTCTGTCGTGAAACTCAATCCTGAAATGCCATCCGATCCTTGACGCCTGCAAGATATTTAGAGGACTTTGAAGAGATTTCATCTGTTCTGGAATTGGTCTCGAGGTTATCATATGATTGCTACATGCCGCATATCTGACTATGAGGATACCTCTGTGTTCTCATTGTCGGATACATAAGATTGATCTGTCGATAGATTCATTTGGGGAAAAAGAAGAACTTGTCGATGTTCAACTCTTACTAAATATCTCATTTCTATTCTTAAAAATAGCTTGACATTGGGATATCCTCCCACGACACGAGCTAGAGTAAACCACTTGATCTCCGTCTCGGATTTTAACCAATTTTTTTTTATACATAGTCGTACCGTCTGAAATATGAAGTAATTGGCTGTATCCCCGGACAGGACACTTATTTTTCCAGAGATGTTTCGAATTCCTCATACTTCTGTACATGACATGAGTCGGTAAAAAAATTTTGGTGGATATTGGTAAGCCAGACTCAGTAGTCTCCCTTTGTGAGTACTCTCATTCCTGGCCTACACTGTCTTAAAGTAAGATCGCTAGATTGACTTACTTTTTTACTTAGAATTTTCGTTGACTGAATTTCAGGTCTCAAACTGCTTCAAAATTCTTACTTTCAGACAATAGTTCTGACTTTAAGTGAAAATGAATTGATTCCAACTGTCGTAGCGATGGAGAGTTCTTGAGATATTCAATTAGCCTAGAGGAGTATATGGTAGCCATATTTATGGATCTAAATCCTTGATTCCTCTATCATACAATGATAAAGAAACTTGAGCGGTGGAGTTGTTATGAGGAATTCTTCCAAAGCTCTAAACATTTGATCCTTAGTTTTTTCATTCTTATCTCCAAGAACAGGAAAGTTGCTTATATTTACGTTATTTGCCACAAAATATTCCATCTTCAGGATTCAAATGATAATGAGTTCGAATTTTCAAATGTTCGCTACCTAAAGGTTTTGAAATATTCATTCGTATACTAACTTCACGTGCTTGTACGATCAACCAAAGAATCGCGCATGCATGGCAAGACATTCAATCATCTGAATGGAATCAGAAATCTACATGTAGAGATAATAAATCCATACTCAGTAAGGATGATTTATGGTACCGATCTCACTAATTTGATACTTCGAAAAATCCTGAAGCCAAGGAAATTCAAATAAATCAAACGACGGAGTTCTCAAAGTAGGACTATCATTCCTGTGAATAGAAGAAGATAAAATCCATCGCTCGCCTGCCCATGAAAAATTCAAACCGGACGAAGAATCCTGTAAATTTCATTCGGCACCAAGTGCGAAGCATTCAAAGCCGAAACTACCATTGAGCGCGAGAGCATACTGCCGCGGTCTCTTTTTCGCCGAGCGGGAGCTCGGAAAAAGAGTTGAAAGAGCTACTGTTCTCCCTATTTGCACTTTAAAATTTAAATTGCCCCCGCGAGCGCCAGCTGAAAAATCTGCTTTTAGGCTAGGCTCTAAAAATCTCGCCGAATGCTCGCATCCACACATATATAGTATAGGCCCATATACGCGCAATCTGTTCGTCGCGCGCGCGCTTCCTCGGCTCATAAAATTGTCATCCCTAGTGCATAAAACATGAGAGTGTCGAAGAGAGCGTGAACCACGTGGGAATGCCACCGCGTATACGCATCTGTACCGCAAATCTATACATGCGGAAGCTTCTCGCACCTTCGCCGCCCGTCGCGTCTCCGCGCGAGGGGGACTGAGCGCGACGGAATCTACATATCATCGCTCGTTTGTGGTTTTCGGAGGGAACTGGAGGTGTAGGATCGGAAACGCGGAGGTAGCGAGTGGTGGTGGAAATGTATTCGAGGAGAGGATTCGGGTGTGAAAAGTGAGAATATCGTCTGATGAGACGATCTGGGTATTTTGAGGTAGGGGAGTGTAAGATTTTCTTCGAGTCTCGTTGATTATTCTAGATTTTTATTGAAAATTTTGTCCTCCTACCGTTCCTCCAGAGTCTTTGCATCGATATCTCGTGAGTCTTCGTGCTCAGAAAACCTTGTGCGAAAAATATTCATTCCCATTGATATAAGTGATGTGCTTCAAGAATGTCTATTTCACCTTCGGGGTACTTTCTTCGCAGTGTGTGGAGCAATCACTATGAACGAGGCAATTTCTGGCTTTCCTCCTTGTGACGAACGAGCAAAACTTTCTTGATTGTGTCAGAAGATGTTGAAAAAACCTTTGAAACTTACTAATTATTTACATCTTTCAGCTTATTGAACACTTCTATAATTTTTTCTTAATGCTAAATTTTTTTGGAATTTCCTACTTCTTGGTATTGTTCCCAAATAACCTTTGCTAAATCTATACAGTCCTGCTCTGATGCAAGCTGTGTCAGATTATCCTGAATATGAGGCATCATCTCATTCAAATCAGGAAATTTCTCCTCTGTGACTTTAGCTTTTGGCTTTTTAGGAAAGTTAATATTTACAATGGTGCTTATTACCGAAGTGTTTCTGTTCATAAAATCGCCACTGTATCTGTTAATTTTGGACCACACTTCAAACATCCCCCCACAGATATAAGTTTCTGAGGGGTGAGTAGTCATCTTAAATCTTGCAAACTGAGGTAGAGCAGGAAATAGTGCTTGGTCTTTCCCAACAGATAATTGAATTCGATGTCTGTGATGATAGATTTCCTTATTAGTTGTATTTCACCAACTTGCTTGCAAAATTACAAGTCCTATCCAATGTTATACATCTCATAGTTATATGAACTCGCAACTAAATTTCTATCATTTTAGATGCATGAAAATGCCGAAGAAGCAGTAGCAGAACAATCAATGGCAGATATGCTGTGCTTTGCAGAAAATGGAGGAAAGTTAAGATTGGACACATTTGTATTATGACATTAATGAACCTTTTCAGTTCATTTTGTTAATTTCAAAGAGTTTTAGGCTCAAAAGTATGTTGCAAAATACATGGATTACTTTGCTGACTTTGAATTACTGATTCCAGTAATTTGAAATTGTTTTCTTTCCTGTCAGACAATCCAGAGTTGTTATTTGTTTCTGAACATTATGTGACCAAAAATTGTAAAAATATGTAAGTAGCTGTGTATACTATTTACACGTAAATCGAAGTACAGGATATTTTGTATATCTTTTTTATAAAAAGTGTAATATCAGTTACATTTTGAAATTATCGTATTTACCTCTGTGTTCAAATCATTAAAGATACATCACCAATTTATCCAAGAAGCAATATTTACATTTGGAAATTTGATAAAACAAGGCTAGAATGAGCAGATGATGGAGGTGATGCGAGTTGAGCTATTCCAGGGTCGGTTATTGTAGTACATGACGAGAGATCAAGTTTTTCAATTTCAAAAAGATTCTCGAACGAATATGGGTTCCACCCAGTGTTTTTCTATTTCATGCAGAGCAGACGATTATTTGGAGCGACTCAACCTAAGATGACCAATTTGTTTCCTCATTTGCCGCTCAGGCTCACTACATCACATCAAGTGTTCATTGTCGAGGGTGCTAAGGATCTTGTTACTGTAATTACAAAGTTGCTTTAATCATCTTGGAATTTCTATAGAGAATGGTCTACCGGCCCACGTTATGATGAATGAGAGGATATTCAACCTAGCCAAGAACCTTAGTTACGGGTGAGTTTTTTAGCGCATAATTTTTTATGGTAAAGGTTTGTACCTTATCCAAAAACAAGCTCACACACGTGAATTCAATCAAATTCCATTTCTTATCTAGAGACATGAAAGGAACATAGCGAATCATACTAGCTACAGTCGTATCTGCGAAGGAAATGATTGCAAATACTGAATGGAGCACTGCAAAGTAAGTGATTGTTTTACGATTATACCTACTTCTATGTCTTGCATTTTAATTGCGAACAATTGTCATAAAGCAGATGAATTGCCACTGCATTTAGTAGCTTAGACGAGCCAACTGTTGTTTGAGCTTTTAAAGAATTTGCTGAGAAGATTCAGCAACATTTTTACAATGATGACAGAACTCAGAAAATGGCAAATTATTGTGAAAAATTGGAAAGGTTGGTAAGATGACAGAGCCGATTGAATTTGACACAGTATAAAGCTTCGTTTAAAAAAAGGTTTATTCAAAAAAAGAAAACAATTTGTCACCACACTTAATACATGACATGATTCATTTTCATAACATCAAAAGAATATATAAACATTGTCCATTTCTCTCATCTTGAGATATGTCATCCATGTTATTCTTCTGAAGTCGCTTGGCATCCACGAACAACCCTCTTAGATAATTTGCATCGAAAAACTGATAGATGAGCATGAGCTTTTTCCACTCCGCAAGCACCATGCAGCCTGCGGAAAGTAAATATGAGATGTCTCATTATTTCCCTAATTTTTTCCGGTTTATTCATAACAATTCAGTTTCAATATAATTCTGAGAAAGATTGAAATGCAAAGTTTGATCAAAACGAAACGAGGAGTCACATTCACGTTGATCGGTCGTTTTAAAAGTACATGTTTTGAATTGGGTAATGGAAAGAAATTGAACTCACTCTCTACATCTGCGAGCTCGGGAACATTTGTAATTATTAATAAATGAATATGCTCTGCGAATTCCTCCCTCATTCGTGGCGTTGGGGTATCGAGTTGTAGGGCGTCCATCACCGCTCTATAATAAATAATCGTTTGGGGAATCATGTCGAGCACAGCGCGCCGCAGCAAATTCTCAAATTCGTCTGGCGACATCCTGAAAATTTTTAAGAATCATTCAGGTGCAATAAGTGACCCGTTGTAACACTGTTTTACTTGATAATTGGGGAAAAAACTTACTTCACTTGGGATTGACTAGAGCGCGAAGAGTTATCTCCGTTGAATGCGGGCGTACTGAAGCCAGAGCTGATTTTTTTCAGCAGAGGGGTGCTTCGATTGTGCCGAGAAGACGACAGTGAGCGGCGAAGCGATTTCCAAGTACCGGAGATTCCCCAAAAACTTCGAGCGAGTCTCGAGAATTTCACGCAACGCCCGCGTGATATTCATTTCCCTGAACCCGCAATACTCCAGCCCTACCAAGTCCCTCGTTTATCGTTGAAAAATACTCATGCCTGTTTTTCACCTGCTATTCGATGAGTATTGTGAATGCTCTTGAAAATTGATCATTCTGGTGTTACTTTTCAATAATTCAAGTGAACACATGTCGCCGCTGCTCGGCAACTTTGACATGTACGAGGATCATTTGAAGTCCAATTTTGTGATGTTACTCAAGCGGGTGCTCCTATATCATACGACTTCTCCAAAATGCTTTTGAAAAGCAGGTATTGTTGCCAAATAAGTGAATCGGAAGTGACAAATTGATTGTGACGAGTGATAATCCACCGATTTTACAAAAATGTTTTTACGATTCTTTGATCTGTCTCAAGAATTTTTGACAAACAACGTTTTCATGCTTTTTGACGCGAAAAAAGTATGATGTTGAAGTTCGCAACGCTCAAAATAAAGGCGAGATATAAGGAGAATATAAGAATGATATGAGCCTTGTATCGAGCGTAGAAGACCGCGATGGGTCGAGGATTGATCAATCATGATCTAGCGAGGGGTGGCAGCGTAGAAACAGGGGCCCGACCCCCCCCCCCCCCCCCCCCTCGAACCCAGGAAGTGGCATGATCATCATGGAATTGTCGGGATACGGGAAAGTGGAGCTTTGAGGATAAACGCAAAAATTCATGGATTGAATATAGTCGCGGGCAACTTAAATATACGCACGAACCTCCTTATTTGCTCAGAATTGACGGAACCCGGTCAAAAGTGAGGTTGGGTTATCAGTGTCCACAGTTATGATCTGTTTGCGAGGGCGTTTATGAATATACGCAAAATTTCATCAGTGGAATATGAACTCAGGCCTTTCGGCTATACTCACGGTCCCTCTTTGGACGCTCGAAATTACCGGAACACCGTCGAAAGTGAGGTTAGGTCATCAACGTAGA
>JAPYYZ010002092.1:0-13757 GCA_030522705.1 Eretmocerus eremicus | reverse complement strand
TGCACGGCATGGTGAAGAACTCAAAAATAAGGACCGAATTTTAATCAGTAACATTCGATTTTTCCCTATTTTCTCTGTTTCGAGTGATCACAACTACTCCGTAGTCAATCAGAGTCATCCAAAACTTCACAAATATGTCGTTCTATAGTTGATAAAGAACGTCCGACTGTAGCCAAGCATGGGATACCGTAGGAAAAAATGTTATCTTCGACAAAACCCTAGTAACTTAAAAATCAAACGTTTTTGAGAATGGCCCATATACCTCACCGTATATGGGAGCGTCCACGCCAAACGGGCCACCTAGCCCGGACCGCGCAGATTTTGCCAAAAACGTTTCTATTGAACTCGCTATATTCACGGATCAGTGATCTGGAAGAAGTTTTTACTCATATACATCGATAGATTCTGTCTCGATCTTTCCAACGGTTACTTCAATTTATCAAAAATAATTCCCTTTCAATGAGTAAAATGATGGAGAAGTTGAGTATGCGATTACTCGAAAAGCCCATCTTCGATTTCAATAGAACTTTAATCAGTGATTCTTACGTACCTTAGGTTTCGATTAAGAAATTTTTCAGAGTGAATGCGTGTCTCGTTGTTCAGATATTAATTTTAGCGCAACGAAATCTGAGCGCGCCCGACCCGTTTTCGTGGAGCCAACCGCTCCGCCCAGACAGGTAGCCGCGCGCATTGATGCACGTACAATGAACATCCAAGTATTTCGCCTATTTGCATCGTTGAGATTATCCATACTACCTTTCTTGGGAACAGTATCTGGGGTAATTAGAAACCTTGAGATAATACATGTTCTCTGTGAGGATCTTGGAGAAGAAACCAAGGACAGGTTGAGGAAAATGTGGGTAAGAAACTCTTTATTCCGAAAAATGGATTCTGAGAGGTGACATTGTCACATCTTACTCTGGAACTGTGTTGGTTTATCTGAATGGTCGGTTTCCCACGAGACTCGAATACACAAACGGCCCTTCTCAGGGCCAACAGATTTTTCAACGTGCATCAGACCGTTAATTCTTTAAGTCTAGAGTGAGATGTGACAATATCACCTCTCAGAATCCATTTTCCAAAATAGAGAGTTCCTTACCCACATTTTCTTCAACCTGTCCTTGGTTTCTCCTCCAAGATCCTCACAGAGAACATGAATCATCTCAAGGTCTCCAATTACCCCAGATACTGTTCCCAAGGAAAGTCGTATGGGTAATCTCAACGATGCAGATAAGCGAAATACTTCGATGTCTATTGTACATACGTCAATGCGCGCGGCTACCTGCCTGGGCGGAGTGGTCGGCTCCGCGAGAGCGGGTTGGGCGCGCTCAGATTTTGTTGCAATAAAATCAATATCTGACCAACGGGGCACGTACCTACTCTGGAAAATTTCTCAATCGAAAGCTAAGGTACGTGAGGATCACTGATTGAAGTTTCATTGGGATCGAAGATGGGCTTTTCGAGTAATCGTATACTGAACTTACTCATTGAAGGAAAATTATTTTCGATTAACTGAAGTAACCTTGGGAGGGATCAAGGAAGAATCTATAAATGTATACGAGTAAAAATTCTTCTTAGATTACTGATTCGTGGATATAGCGAGTTCCCGGGCGGTCCGGGCTAGATGGCCCGTTCGGCGTGGCCGCTCCCATATATGGCGCAAGTTTACATGCATATAATGCTTCCGGGCGTCCCCATTATTCTCAGAAATCTTCGCGATTTGGATCAAGAGAGGAGAGAGAGGATGTAGATTCGAGTATGTAGAACAGTCTCTCCCTTTATTTTGATCCAAATCTCTAAGGGTTTCGAGAATGACGGGAAGTGCCTCCATGCAGAGCGCGCTTGCACGGCTCCGACTTGGCCTCAAGAGGATTTCGGAAACCGGCATTATCAAATTATCAAATCCCTTCCTCCACAAATTTTCGAGGTATCGTGAAGATTAACAGTAACGCGTATTCTAGATGACTTGTGGAACCGTCGTTACGTTGCAATTCTGCGATATCTCAGGAATCCGGCGAGTATTCGAGAACTGGAAACTTGTCGATAAGCATGAAGTTGGGATGGGACTCCGACATGCCCTTGAGTACCGAAGTGTAACATTACATGATGGTGGCTTTCATCTCATCACATGCGAGAAATGGAATTGAGGGAGAAGAAAGACAGGGAGGAACAGCGAGATTTTGTTAAGCCAGAATGCATGTGAGGAAGATAAATTTTTCATCTACAGACGCTGAATTCCTGTGATACCGTTTCGAGGATTGCAAGAGATCGTCGCGTACGTGATGTGCCTCCGATGACCATGTACGCCAGCCCCACATTCTGCCTCGGCCACCAACACCGTCGCATATGCGAGTCGATTCCCGAAATGACATCCGCGGGCCTGTTGATGCATATGCGAGCCCATAACTATAGCTCCCTTGCAGATAATCCTCGCGTATCCGCAAATCCTGTCACCTACTCGCGTACGCGAATCACCAACTTGAACAAGACCTCGGGAATTCTTCGTGCACGCAAGCAGGTGCCAAGATTTGCGGATAAGAGCCCCAATTTCCCGTAGGTCACCAACTACCCTCGCATAAATGAGCCTGGGCCGAAGCTCGCGTACGCAAGCCAATTCCCATTCTTGAGAACATGCACGCTCGTGCGAGCGGATTCCCATTCTCGAGAAGAACCATGCACATGTGAGCGATTGCTTATTCTCGAAAAATTGCATGCACTAGCGAGCCGATTCTTGCATTCACGAACCTCCGAGTACACCTCACTTCGAGAAAATCCTCGCGTGCGCCAGACGATTGTCATATTCGGGTACGCAAGCGCCGGCTCAGTCCCGGGAGAGGGAACGAATCAGGTCCGCCTCCGCCACCGAGATCCATCGCGTACCCGAGAGGATTCGCAAGCCAATACCGGACCTCGCGTACGCGAGAGGATTCCATTCTCGAGTTTTTGCATCGACACGTGAGCTTTTTCTCATACTCGGAAAAATCCCTGCACACGTGGACCGATATCTATACTCCCAATAGCGAGCTCCAAAACGCACCCCATCAAGGGAAATCCTCGCGTATGCGAGACGATTGCTCCCCTCGCGTACGCAAACCCAAGCTCAGTCCCGAAAGGAGAAATTCTTCGCACAAGCAAGGGAGCATCCGGATTCGCGCACGCGGGCCCCGGGCCCAACTCCGTCACTGAAATCCATCACGTACGCGAGCGGATTCCGATACTCGAATATGTGAGGGGATTTGAAATCTCGCCCGCGCCAGCCAATTCTGGAGCTCACGTATGCCAGCGAATTTTATTTTCTGCATCCTCGGAGCCCCGGCTATACCTCATTTGAAAGCGAATCGCGGCATTGGCCAGACCATTCATACTTGCGTACCCGACCACCGACCCCATCCCGACAGGAGGAATTCTTCGCACAAGCGAAGAGGGGCCCGGAAACGCAAGCGCGAGCCACGAGTCCGCCTGTGCCACAGAAATCCGTTACGTACGCGGGAGGATCCCGAAGCTCGCGTGCGCGAGCCAATCCTGGAGCTTGCGTACGCAAGCAAATCCCCATCCTTGCGCACGCGGACACTCGGCTATTCCTAGCTTGGGAAAGATCGTCGCGTGCGCCAGACGATTGTAATACTCGCACACGCGAGCACCGACCGAATATCGACAGGAGGGACTTTTTGCGCAAGCAGAAGGTGCCTGGACTTGCGTAAGCGAGCCTCAAGTCCGCCTCCATAACCGACATCTGTCGCGTACGCGAGAGGATCTCGGAGCTCGCGTGAGTAAGCCTATTGTGAAGCCCGGGTACGCAAGCGAATCCCCTCTTTGCGCACGCACACACTCGGCTATTCCCCGCTTCGAGAAAATCCTCGCGTACGCCAGACGATTGTCACACTCACGTACGTGAGCACTGACCGAATATTGACAGAAGAGACTCTTTGCGCAAGCAGAAGGGGCCTGGACTCGCGTACGCGAGCCCCAAGTCCGCCCCCGTCATCGGCATCGGTCGTGTACGCGAGGGGATTCCGATACTCGCGTATGCGAGCCAATTTCGGAGCTCGCGTGCGCGAGCGAAATCCAATACTTGCATCCACAAACTCCCGAGTGTATCTTGCTTCAAGAAAATCCTCGCACGCGCCAGATATTCATCATACTCAAGTACGCGAGCGACAGCTCAGTCCCCACAGGAAAAACGATCCAATTCCACCTCAGTCACCGGCATCTGTCGCGTACGTGAGGGGATTCCGAAGCTCGCGTGCGTGAGTCAATCCCGGAGCTTGCATACGCAAGCGAATTCTCATCTTTGCGTACAAGAACCCTCGAGTATTCATCAATCCTCCAAGAGAACCCTCCCATGCGCCAGACGATCGTCATATCCACGTCCGCGAGCGCCGGCTCGCTCCCGACAGAAGAAACTATTCACTTCCGCCTCCGCCACCGAGATTCATCGCATACGCGAGAAGATCCGCGAACCAGTACCGAAGCTCGCGTATGCAAGGGAATTCCCATCCTTGCATACATGAACCCTTAACTATACGTCACCTCAAAAAAACTCTCGCGCGCGCCAAACGATTGGCATACTTGTGTACGCGAGCACCGACCGAATGTCGACAAGGGAGATTCGTGGCGTGAGCGAGAGTTGCCCGGTCTTGCGTACGCGATTCCCAAGTCCGCTTCCGAAACCATAATCCGTTGCGTACGCAGGAGGATTCCGATATTCGCGTAAGCCAGAGTGTTCCGAATCTCGCATGCGCGAGCTGATTCCGGAGTGCGCATACGCGAGCTCATCCCAATCTTGAGGGATAGCATGTACACGTGAGCTATCCCCCATACTTGAAAGAAATCCTGTACACGCGGATATTTCCATACTTCCAATAGCGAGCCCCAGAACGAGCCTCATCTGCAGGAAATCCTTGCGTACGCGTGGCGATCGTCATACTCGCGATGGCGAGCTCGGAAACGAGACTCGATAGCATGGCATCCTCACGTACGCGAGCCGATTGCCCTCCTCGCATACGTGAACGCCAGCTCAGTTCCGACAAGGAATATTTTTTGCGCAAACAAATCACGCGGGCCCCGAGTCCACCTCTGCCACCGAAATCCGTCACTCACGCGAGAGCATTACGATACTTGCGTACGTGAGAGGATTTGGGAAGTTGCGTACGCGAGCCATTTTTGACGCTCACGAACGCGAGCAAATTCCAATTCTCGTATTCTCGAACCCTCGGCTACCCCTCGCTCTGGAAGAATCCTAGCAGGAGCATGGCAATTTCCTTTACTCGCGCACGCGACCACCGACCCGGTATCGACAGAAGGTATTCTTCACTCGAGCAAAGAAATGCCCGAATAAACGTACGTGAGCCCCGAGTCCGCCCCAGACACCGCAATCCGTCGCGTACTCGAGAAAATATCGGAGCTCACGTACGCGAGTAAATCCCGGTCTTATGAAAAAACACGCACACTTGAGCCATTTCCCATTCTTGAAATAATACATACACGCGCGAGCCGATTCCCATACACCCCGTGGCAAGCCCCGGGACGAACTTCAATCGCAGGAAATTCTCGCGTACGCAGGCTATTCTCATACTCGCTCCGGAAATAGCTCGCACACGCGAGCTTCGGAATCTTCTAAGCTTCTACGGAGGCGTACTTGGAGCTCACTTAAGCGACTCCGGGTCCCTTTGCGCGAAAAATCCCTCCTGTCGACATTCAGTCGTTGCTCGCGTACGCGAGTATGACAATCGTGTAGCGCACACGAGGATTCTCTTCTTGCGAGGAGAAGCCGGGTGACCGCGCATGCAAGGGTGGGAATTCGCTTGCGTACGCGAGCTGCGGAATTGGCTCGCTCACGCAAGCTCCGGGATCCTCCTGCGTACGCGACGGATTTCGGTGGCGAAGGCGCACTTGCGGCTCGCGTACGCGAGTATGGAAGATGGTCTGGTGCACGCGACGATTCTCTTCGAGCAAGGGATAACTAGGGATTCGAGGATGCAATAATCATGATTCGCTAGCGTACGTGAGTTCCAGAATCGTCTCGCGCACGCAAATTCCCAAGTCCTCTCGCGTACACGACGGATTCCGGTGGCGGAGGCGGACTCGGGGCTCGCGTACGCGAGTGCGGTTGCTCCTTCGCTTACGTAAAGAATTCCCTCAAGTATGGGAGATGGCTCACGTTTGCACGTATGCGAACTCAGGACTGGGCTCGCGCACACGAGATTCGAAATACTCTCGCGCACGCGAGTATCAGAGTCCTCTCGCATGCGCGACGGGTTACGGTGGCGAAGGCGGACTTGAGGCTTGCGTCCGCGAGTCCGGGCACCTGTCGCTTGCGCGAAGAATATCTTCTGCCGATATTCGGTCGGTGCTCGCGTACGCGAGTATGACAATCGTCTGTCGCACGCGAGGATTTCCTTGTGGCAAGGTATAGTCGGGGATCCATGTATGCAATAATGGCAACCCACTCGCGTACGGGATTTTTAGTATTAGCTCGCGAATCCTCTCGCGGACACGGCGGATCTCGGTGGCGGGGGCGGACATGAATCGTTTCTCCTGTCAGGACTGAGCCGGTGTTTGCGTACGCAAGTATGACGATCGTCTAGAGCAAGCGAGGATCATCTTGGGGCGCTATACTCGGAAGTTCGTGTATGCAAGAATGGGAGTTCGCTCGCGTAAGCGAGCTCTAGAATCTCCTCGCGTACGCGACGGATTTTGGTACCCGAGGTGGACTTGGGGCTCACGTGCGCAAGTCCGCTTGCGCGAAGAATCTCTCCTGTCGGGACTGAACTGGTGTTTGCGTACGCTCGTACGGCCATCTTCACGCGTACGCGGTGGGTTTCAGCGGCTTAGGCGGACTTAGGGCCCGTGTACGCGAGTCCATGCGACTGTTTACTTGCGCAAAGATTTTCTTCTGTCAGGACTGAACCGGTATTCGCGTACGCAAGGATCTCCTGCAGATGAGATTGTTGTAGGGCTCGCCGCCGGGAGTACGAGAATCGGCTCGCTCATGCATGCATTTTTCCAAGAATAGGCAATCACTCACGTGTGCATGGTTTTCCTCCAGAATGGGAATTGGCTTGCGCGTGCATGCATGTCCTCAAGAAGAGAATCGGCTCGTGTGCGAGAGTTGTGGCACGGGCTTGTGTATGCGAGGGTAGTTGGTGACCGACGGAAAGTTGGGGCTGGTACCCGCAAGCCTAGCACATGCTCGCGTGCGCAAAGAATTTCTCAGGTCAAGTTCGAGTGGGTGGTTCGCGTACGCGAGTAGGACAATCGGCTGGTCCTACGCGGAGATTATCTGCAAGGGAGCTATAGTCATTGGCTCGCATATGCATCAATAGGTATCGGCCCGCGGATGCCATTTCGGTCATTGACTCGCGTATGCGACGGTTTGTGGCGGCCGAGGCAAAGTTTGGGGCTGGCGTACGTAGTCACCGAAGTCATATTGCGCACACGACGGTTTCTTGCAATTTTCAAGAATGGGATAATAGAAATTCAGCTCTTCTAGATGAGAAATTCATCTTCCTGAGACAAAGATGTCTATGGTTTAGCGAAATCTTGCTGTTTCTCCCTCTCTTATTCCTTCCTCGATCCCATTACTCCCGTGTGATGAGATGAAAGCCACTATCATGGAATGTTACACTTTGGTACTCAAGGGCATGTCGAAGTCCTATTTCAACTGCATACTTATCGACAATTTTCAGTTCTCAAACGTTCGCCGAAGTTTTGAGATATCGCAAATTTGCTAGTAAAGACGGTTCTACAAGTCATCTAGAATTCGCGATACTATGAATCTTTGCGATACCTTGAAAATTCGTGAAGGAATTCGATAATTCGATAATACTGGTATCCGAAATCCTCTCGAGCGTTTCGTGCCATCTTCGAATTATGGTGATAGTTTTCGACAGACATCCCCCCTCAGAGGGAGGATCATTCATCCGAATGAGGAAGACTCGTGGTATTGTTTGAAGATATTCTGAAGGTCTTGACTACAACTCTGAGATCCTACCAAGCTTTCCCTGATGAAATAATTCTGCTTACAGATGCGAAAGGTTAGGAGTTCGCCGAGAAATGATCGAAACTAACATGTCTAAGACATGGAGTGTAAAAATTATGGAATCTTGAGCAGGCAATGGCAAAACAACTACGTTGAAACTTGAAGTGTTATCATTCGTTTCTAGGTCAATGATCAATGAAATTTAAATTCCCAACTAAACTTTTCGATTGTCGACAATCGGAAACCAGATCGGAACCTGGAGACCAATTGGAGTCAGATAGATAATTTTTCCTCCTAACTCAGTTCTTTTTTTTTTACTAATTAATTGTGCGAGCTTCTGAGAGCCTCAATAGGTCATCTCGACCGATACCATGAATGCCATTTGTATGTCAAATTCCACCTGGAGGACGATTCCGAGGTCAATAACAGAGAAGTCCATTGAAGGAATTGATTCTACACCCAGGAAACCTTGAAAATAAACTCCATGATCAATGCCAAGGTCACCCCCTGAAACCGGATGAAGTTTATAGAGGTAATTCCTCGCTATTCCTCTGATACCGGTGATTTTTGCAAAGACGACAATCGGAGGAAAACGCGTCGATTCACAAAAAAACTCACGAATCAGCGGGAAATTTTTCACCGTGTGAACCGACCAGCGATACCGGAATGCCGGGTTCGAGCCGCAGGGTTCTTGAATGAGTCCTCATTGGGATGCCAACCTTTTTTTTCAGAACCAGTTGCCAAATTTATTGCTAGTCATCACCAATTCACCACCAATTTCACTGTTCCTGGGTAATAATCGGAGTAAAAAGCTCATTTCGCTGCGCGCGGCGCGATTCTCTCGCGCCTGATGACTGTCGGATTGGATCATTATGATCCAGTGTATAACCTCGTAGGGGAGTTAACACGTGTATTCGAGCAGGGCATTTTGACTCTCACATTGTGATTTCGGACAGACCCCGAAGATACTAGCGCAAGCTCTTCGCCGAAATGAACTTGAAATGCTGTTCCGCCCCCACCAATGACGAGTTCTCTATTCAGAAGCCAAAATAAAAGGGTGAATTTGGAACGGTGTTCGGGACGGGGAACGGGATTCGTAATTCACGGCTGATGTTGACAGTGATTCCTGCGATTGCAATCATCTTGTGATCAGAGTATCTTGGCATATAATTTTAAGAGTAACAGCGAGATGTATTTTCGAGGCAACATGAACAATACTCAGTTGCAGCGACATCGATTGAAACCATTCGAATAATCATGAACGTACCACCTCCCAATCAACGACTATAATTCTCCTTGGAACGTCGAATTCCTTCAGAATAACCACTGCTGAGACCGAGTTACACAAACAACAGTACTCTGAGTGCCCAATATTGTTTGTTAGTCTACAATACGAGCTCATGAAGTGGATCTAAGAGATACATGATCCAAAACTCGTAAGGGATAATGATTATGTTATGGGTGAGTTGATTGCAGCATGTCTTGTTCATGTTGCCTTGAAAATTGATCGCTGTCACTCTCAAAATTATGCCAAGACTCACTGATCACGATATTTGGTTGCTTTCTGTTGCAGAAATTACTCTCAATCAGCTATGGATCACGAATCAGCGTGGTGGCACAACACTGGTCTGAATTCACCTTTTGTCTTGGCTTCTGAATAGAAATCTCATCATTGGTGGGTGCGGAGAAGCATCTCAAATACATCCCGGCATAGAGCTTGCGCTTATATCTTCGGGGTCTGTTCGAAGTCATGATATGAGAGTCGAAATACCCTGCTCGAATACACGTGTTCACTTCCTTACGATGTTATGCACTGCATAGTAATAAGCCAATCTGGCAGTCATCAGGCGCGAGAGAATTGCGCCACGTGCCGCGAATTGCGCTTTTTACTCCGATTGCTACCCTGTCAAATTAAGAAGAGCAAATGGCATAGACACACAGCCAATGTGGGTTATGACTCCGCACGAGTGTATCGCTGCGAAACACCCGATACACCCGATACACCCCATCGATCCGTGCGATACATCCCATTGATACAGCCCATAGCGATACGTCCGATACACCTCAGCGATACAATCGATATGCCTCGCGACATGCTCGATGCACAATTTTAGCCAGTTTTCTAAATTTTCCCAAAAAAATTTGGATGATTGAAAAATTCTTTCTCTCGCGAATTTGGGAGCTCTGATTGATAATTTACAGCCCAGTTACGGGTAGATGCGCTCTATTGAAACGCCCTGTAGGTCACTGTCGGCAACTGCGTGCCTGCTGCGAGTCACATATGTCTGCTGCGGCTCCTGATGGGTGGTCCGCAGTAGCTGTGCAGTAGCCCGCATTACCCGGCATACATTGCGGCGGCCAAGCCGTGAGAAGTCTCCTGGGCTCTACGTCTTTGCAAGATACCACCAAGTTCAGATTAGTATACACGATGGCTGCCACAAAAACTGTCCATTACGACATGTACTCGAGACACATAATTCTCTGTCTCCAAGCGTGAGTCCCTGCTAAGGGATGAGATACACTGACAATGAGATATATGCAATAAGCCTCATCAGATATGGTCGAGAGTCAGCCGTATAAAGGGAGATTGAGGATTATATTCTATGCCTAGCAGAGAGGAACGGGAGTACACACTTGCACTCAGCGCATCGGCTTTTATCATGATCTTTGATAATCAATATCAATGCGAGTAACTCCAAACTATTATTCCATTCGCATCACTTACGTTCGGAGGGGGCTGACACCTTTGCTGAGTGTCTGACGATTCCTAGGAAGGATGATTGGCGTGAGTGAACGTTTCTTCTTCTTATCTTTGATATGCCTCTCTCGGCCCTTCTCACTCTCTCGATCTCTCGTCCGATCTCGCCGTTCTTGAGAACGTGGCTTGTGGATGCGATTATGATCTTCCTCTCGTTCACGATCTTTCTCTCGATCTTTATCTCTATCTCGACCTCGTTTTTCTCTATCTCGACGCCCTCTCGAACGGGAACGAGAGCGAGATTTACATTTGACCCTGCTGTAAAGACGAACGATGTCTCCTTTTAGATTGACGATCAGTTAATCGACGAGGTGGGGGCGGGGGGGGGGTCACCCCGCTTTGAACCCACGCAATGGAAGTATCACGTGGAACATATGAAAGATCGAAGAATTGAGGGTGGATTAGGTGAAGGATTTTGTTTCTTCCAGTAGTTCCAGACAAATCCCGAAGTTTCTCTTTCTATTCGGGATGTTGGAAAACTACATTGATTACCGTTTTCGGGCCGAACGTATTTTTTTGCTCCTAGTAGACCAATAATGATACATATTATTGATTCTAAGGGGAAATCGATTTCAAATTTCTCCTCGGTATTTTGCTCATAACTCTCCATCACGTGAACCAATTCCAACTTTCCAAGAAGCATCCAAAGAATCATTCGAAAACCCACCAGTTGACTAGTCTCAAAATCTTTTGGAGCCTTTCCGGCCACTCTAGGGCTCAATGTAGTCGACAGTCATAGATCCTCCTAGAACCTCTTTGATGCCTGGAAGGAAAATCTTTCGAAACGTTTTTTCGATTCGTCTTACCGTATCGTAGTTGCAGGGGAAATTTCAAATTTCCCATGGAAATGATGTGGCCTCAAGACCGTCTCTAGTGGGGCGGAAATCTTTGGAAATACATAATAGTACATTAAGCAACAAGGGTGGGAATGGACATTCCCGCACAAGTGGCCGCGAAGGGTGCGATAAGTCACATTACTGCACGATCCAATATTACCGCACGCGCGAGAAAGGCGAAAATGCGTACGGTGATGTTGGAGAGTGCGGTAATGTGACTTTATCGCACGATCCCGGCGACAAGTGCGGGAAATTCCACCCGTGTTGCTTATCCTATCTTATACGAATTCGTGCGGGAAGTTGTGACGTACTCTACTTTCAATTTTAGGAGTGGATGAGCCGTCTCGAATAGGTCTCTTAGATTTCGATTTCCTTAGAGCAGATCAAGGAGATTTCCAGTTAGCTATTGCAATCAGTTCTGAGATATTTTTTAGTGCAAATTGAGATCTCAAGTTAGCTTCTACAATTAGTTCTGAGGTATTCTTAAGTGCAAATCAAGATCTCAAATTAGCTAATACAATCAGCCGTAGACCTATTGAAATTGATCATTCGATAGCGTTGCACTCGTGTATATTTGTTGTGATCATTTTTTTCGTAATTAGATTCAATGAAATCATCGAAGAACAGATATTTCACATAAGAAGGCCAATTGACTAGTTACAGAATTTATTCAACAGGAATTATCTCTTCACATCTGATTTTTCTGATTCTGTACAGAAAACCAGCCTCATTTTGTAATAATATGAGGCACGGAACGGGGGGCGGGGGAGGGCGGAGGGCGCAGGAAGGGGTCCAGGGGCGGAGCCCCCCCCCCCCGACTGAAGAAAAGTTTTGAAGAATGTATCAGAAAAATTCTCTCCATATCTATGTCGAACGCATTTTGTAGTGATATTTCCACGCATAGATTCATTCTTACGCATTGAAGAGACTCAATTTTTACGACCAATTTTCACTTCGCGCACAAAAGAAGAATGTGAGTGATTCTTTCGAAACTGTGGAATTTGATGTTCGTCGCTACCATTTTCAAGCGATGATGAGTCAGCCCAATCTAACTGTAGGATAGTTTGATGCCCATCACCACCAAAATATGAGGATAGTTTGAAAAGATGACAGATGCCTATTTCAACTTTTTACGCGCGATTATATGCCCAAAATTGCACATTTTTGCATGTCCGGACGATGAGGTGTGTCAATCATACCCATGAATCCACCATTTACTCATTGTAATGCTTTTCTCTGACTACGATTCTTCAAAGTTGAGGCTTGGAAGAGTAATTTCAATCAGTGATAGTAGCCTCATCGTGATTATGAGGAAGTTCAATCAACAAAAACCACGTGTCCGTAGAAATTTTTTTTTTCATTAACGCAATCTCAACCTCTTTCTGAGGTTATTTTGCGGGACCTACAGTTTTAGGTGGGTTCCGAACCACCGAAACCACCGAGAAGGCAGTCATGAAAATTCACATTGATCCCGGCCGAGACTCGAACCCTGGCCTTCTGCGTTGAATTCCGTAGAAATGATGTCACATTCCGTGGCACATGGAAAAATACATTATTGATTTGGAGTCGACCTCTCGACTAATAGCAGCTCCATTCAGCTCAAACATATTACCTATTATCACAAAATACCAACTTCGGCCATTTTCCCGATGCAAAAATGATCGGAGGATTTAGGAGATCGAATTCTTAAAATGCCACAAAAT
This sequence comes from Eretmocerus eremicus, assembly GCA_030522705.1. NCBI lineage: Eukaryota > Metazoa > Arthropoda > Insecta > Hymenoptera > Aphelinidae > Eretmocerus > Eretmocerus eremicus. The sequence goes on along the minus strand of JAPYYZ010002092.1, from coordinate 479 downwards.
TTGACCCAATGGGCATGTTTGACCCGCAAATTCCACTATTCTGAGAGAATCACCCGTATAAGTCACAATGGATCGTCAAATGATGACATTCCACGGAATGTGCAGTAATGTCAATCTCGACGAAATATGGAATAATGGAATTATCACACGGAAATGAGGACGAACATGGCCCGAAAATTTCTATGACTTTATCGCCCTCTGCGCATTTTCAAGTGTGCGGTAAAGACTCTCCGCATTACTCCCCGCACGGGTATCAGGCATCGAGAGTTTACTTTTAGCACAACTTCACGCACGGAGTTGCATGAGAACGTGTTTTTTTTCATCGGACTTTCCTGAGAAAGGATCAAAATTTCGTTTCCTCATATTACTGCATCAATATACACTGACTAGGAGAGGTCACACCCTCCGGAGAAGGGATTTGGCTGAAAATTTATACGTACCTTCTACTCCATGAAACTAGAACATTCCCAGAGTTATAG
>JAPYYZ010002091.1:0-14617 GCA_030522705.1 Eretmocerus eremicus | reverse complement strand
CAGTCGTGCTGATTACGTTAGACAAAGGAGAGAGTGCGACGCATGCAACGAGCGCACCTCACCTCGAAGGTACCACCACCATCACCACCACCACCATCATCGCCAGGACCAGCGGCTACGCTAGGAGGGCTATTTTCGTGATAGGACAGTATGGTACGGCTGGCGGTGCGGAAGGCCGATTTTTCGGTTGGACTGAAGCTCGCGAGGTGCCTCAACCATCGGCTCAGATGTGGCCCGCGAGGAAGGCCCGAGTCGACTAGAGCCTCGCAAGCCTGCACGTCGAGCCGCGAAGGCGTCCAGCCGTCGACGTAGGGATGATCGGCCAGGTAGCCCTCCAGCCACGACTGGACGCACGGCTCCGACAGCGCGTTCGAACTGCCGCTCTACGCATCGACCTTATTCTGTCATTCGAATCTCATTCAAGCACTCGGTATAATATATCGAGTTCAAAATCTCGCTCTCGAAAATCGTCGTCTGAGTTTACGTGAGATTTGCAAAAGGCTCTAGCATTTCTATTGAGCGTATGAATATTACAGAGATTTGGAATGAATAGATCAAAGAAATTACTAAGTATCGCTATAGACAATAAATGAATAAATAAATAAATAACCCATGACTTAGGGTTCTAGAATCAACCACGACTGGTTTCTTTTGCAAATCCCGATATCTATTCGGAAGAGTAGGTGCTGCCATTGTAAAAGCTCAAGCTACCGATGCAAGGAAGTCGCGATCATGGCTTGTTCTACTGTACAGCAAGAACCGATTTCTGGCGATCGAAGTGAACACGGATCAAAATCTAACCGTCCACCACCACCTGATAAAAGTCAAAGCAAGATCGGAAGCAAAGTGTAGCAACTTTGGCCGAAGTACGTGAGAGCAAATTTAGCTGCGTTCCAGAGCTTGTTGCAGAAAAACCTGTAACCCTGCACTCTGAGAATGTCGAGGTTGATGTCGCGCCCCTGAGAAGTGTATGCACACAGTGCAAAACGCAGAGCATCCGTGCCGCACTCTGGGATTCCTTGGGGATAATCGCGTTTCTGACCCTCGATGGCTTTCTCCAACTCTTTGGGATCGAGATTCGATTCTTGCAGCTGCTTGTGCAGGTCCTAAAATACGATTGATTCGGCATTAGTTCATATTTACACGGGCGAGTCAACAGCATTTGAGTCGATTGATTACCTCCAGAGTGGTTCCACGAATGACGTCCATGGGATCGATGACATTACCCAGAGACTTGCTCATTTTCCGTCCATGCGCGTCACGTACCATCGCGTGCAGGTAGACCTCCCTATAAACGAAAGTTGTGCAATTTATAATCCAATTTCCCTACCTTCGACCGAAACAATGATGGATTTGAACTTACTTGAAAGGTAACTTGCCTAATAATTTTTGACCTAAGAACACCATTCTAGCTACCCAGAAGAACAGGATATCATGACCAGTTTCCAACAAACTTCCCGGATAGAAGGCTTTCAGCTCCTCAGTCTGACGAGGACAAAGATGAATTCAAGTGTCCGCCGTGTACGAAAGCTAATGATGAGATTTATCAATACATACCTCATCCGGCCAACCAAAAATCGAAAATGGAAAGAGTCCCGACGAAAACCAAGTATCCAAAACGTCCGGATCTTGGGCGAGTACGATTTTATCTTCCCCGACATTGAACTTCTTGGCCGCTTTCTTTCTTGCTTCATCCTCAGAGCGAGCGCTGACCCAACGATCATCATCCGGAGCCTGAAATATTTTCACCTCTGATCAATACTTTCAGAGAAAAAGTCTACTTTTGAAAATAGAAGCTATTCAAAATGAAGACTCTCGTGAATATTTATTATAAGTCAGTTATGAGATATTTACAAATATTACCTCAATATTTAAGCCATTAATAGAAATGTAGTAGGCTGGTATTTGATGTCCCCACCATAGCTGACGGGAAATGCACCAATCTCTAATACCCTCCATCCAATGAAACCAAGTCTTTTTGAATTGTTCAGGGATGATTTTCAATTCTCCACTCTTTACAGCTTCTGTGGCTTTGGCTGCCATTTCATCACACTTTACGTACCTAGTAAAAAGTCAACGCGGTGAATTACTTGTATCGACGTCAGAACCCAAATCAAACAGTATAAACAATACCATTGCGGCTTAATCAGCGGCTCCACTATATCCTTTGATCTACTGCACACAGGCACAATCATGGGATTATCTTTAATCTCAACAAATAACTTCCTATCGCTCAGTTCTTTAATTATTGCTTTTCTAACATGGAACCGTTTCATACCCTGGAAATTTGATGCAATTTATGAATCACTCGCTTGATTTTATATATTACCGATTTTCATAAAATTACCGTGAACATTCCATAGTCACCAATGATGCTTCCATTATCATCAAATATTGTGATAAATGGTAGCTTATGCTTTTTACCTAATTCATAATCATTTGGATCATGAGCTGGAGTTATTTTCACAGCACCTGGAGGTACAATGACATCAGAATTACTTGTACGAAATGGACCAGTAAAGATACAAGAATTTAATATGTACCTGTTCCAAATTCCATTTCAACATAAGTATCAGCTATTATAGGTAATTTTCTGCTACAGAATGGATGCCGAGCGTGTTTGCCAATCAAATGAGAATATCGCTTATCATTGGGATGGACGGCGATAGCTGTGTCTCCCAACATAGTTTCGATCCTAGTAGTAGCAACTACTATTCTTTCATTTGAATCTTCAATTTCGTAAGCAAATAATACTAAAACTCCAAACTCTACCTTCTCTTCGTAACCAGGTATGGACAACAAAGTTCTGCCATTCAGTTCCACTTTGTCAACCTGTAAATAGATAATTACAGGATAAATATTCTAGATCGAATCGCTACGTAATTTTTTTGAGTAAAGAATCACCTCTATATCTGAAATAGCACTTTTTAATGTGCATGACCAATTTACTAGTCGATTACTCCTATAAATAACACCTTCATCATGTAATCTAACAAATGCCTCTGTTACTGCTCTGCATAGTTTCGGGTCCATTGTGAAACAAGCCCTGTCCCAGTCAAAAGAGCCGCCTAATGTTTTCAACTGATTGTAGATCCTTCCTCCCTTCCTAAAATAAACGATTGATCCTCCATGATGCACATAATGGGTGTGACTTCACAGCAAGAAACCTCATTCTCTGAACCATACAAAATGTCTGGAAACTTAATTTGAAAGATAGCAAAATAATTACTCATTTTTCCATTGCCAAATTTTCTCGACGAATTTCGCCCGTCCCAAATCATGCCGAGTCTTTTTCTCTTCTCTCCAAAGCTTCTTCTCCACGACCACTTGAGTTGCAATGCCAGCATGATCACAACCTGGATTCCACAATGTTGTGCGCCCCTTCATGCGGTTCCTGGATTGAGAAGGAAAATCACAATTCTTTGCATGGAAAAGCGTGATTTACGATAATCCCCAACATATTACCCACCATCTTGTGATGGCATCTTCTACAGAATTTGTCAAAGCATGCCCAAGATGCAAGAAACCAGTGACATTAGGTGGAGGAATCACCATTACAAACTTTCCTAAAGGATTTTTATCCGATATTTTTCTCTGAAAATGATAAAGGGATAATGAAAAGTCAGATAAACGAGTTCTCGAAGTATTTTTGAGTCTAGGTTTAGGCTTACATTATATTCTGGCTTGAAAAATCCACTTCTCTCCCACCACGAATACCATGCAGCTTCAACATACTGTGGACTGTACGCATCTGGTATGGGACACGAAACATCTTTCTTTTCTCCAGGATTAGTCTTGGAGGTGTAGACTGCTGATTCCTTCACTTCTTTCTTTTTTTCTATTTTTTTCTATAGAATAATTTAAAATAAAATTAATCCACAGATTAGGATTGATTCCTCCAGATTATAACACTTTTCACACAGTAAATCACAGTGGGATTCCACAAGTTATGAGGAAAACCATCAACCTACAAGAACAAAATGCTAATCTGATGAAATTCTATCTGTAATGACAGATAGGTTTTCATCAGATTAGGCTTCTGTTCTTGTAGATATACACTGATTTTGATGCTAATATTGTGTAAGTACAATTTGCATAGGTTTGACGATACCCATGTAATTAAGAGAATACAGTTTGAAGGAATCAAGAATAATTCAAATCATGATATGAAGTAAACTAGTCAGTCAAATTAGTCATAACATGACTAGAATACTGACTATGAGGTGTTCTTGAAGACATACAGTTGAGACAGTGGCAAAAATTCTTTGGCTTGAGGAGATGATACAAAAAAACAATGTGTGTTTAAGAAGAATCATACAATTTCACAATGAATGTCAAGTGAAATTCTCATATTGAAATTAAGCCATATGGTAGGGTCTGTTGAATTATGGTGTAGCGCTTGATGAGATGGTGATTGAATGTACAGTTGATGATCACGTACTTCAGGTTTATCCTTCGGATTGACAGTTGCAGCAGCACTTTTCTTTTCCTGTTTCTGTTTGAATTTTTCAAGTTTAGCTTGCTTCTGCTTTTCCTTCTCCAATTGTTTAGCAGTCTTAGGCGGAGCCGCATCAACATTTGCATTGGTATCATCAGCCATCTCGATTTCCACTTGAAAATACACTCAACAGATGATATTAATGACAATTGACCTATGTGCCAAAAATTGTGAATATTGCCATGGATAGACAATAATCAAACTTCAAAACTTGCACGTGAAACGTGAAGTGAAATTCGCACACACCGCGGACTCCAACCGATCCTAACCTAAAATTATAGTGAACTGGCGGTGGCGCGTGGCGCGGATGCAGACGATTTTTTGAACGACGAGTCACGTGATGTGAGATTATATATCAATGACTTTATTTTGAATACTCCATGAATGAAGTCCGTATCAGAGATTCAGAGATCACAATATTTAGTCAATGAATCGTTGATCTGAATAAGTACCTATTCACGGGTCATGAAAATCCATCCTTTCGAGCCCATCTTACGAGGGGCCTTGCGCTAAGAATTGCAGACTGCAGCTGCGACTGCAGAACGCACAATTCCAATTCCAATCGTGTGATTTTTTGCATCGCGATCATCGAAAAAATTATCAAAAGAACTTCCAAGCATATCACGGTATGGTGAATACATTAAAATGTATAGCGTATATGCGTTGAACTCATTTTATAAATAAATGAATTCGCAGGATATATCGACATTGAATATTATGGGAGAGTAGGGCGAGGTTGGACACTTTTGGTGTTCCGGCTATCCTATGGTACTTATTACGTGCTCTGCGATATCTTGAGATGAGATCCAGCTCAAAAGGACATATCAAGAAAATTTTTAGAGCCCTATACTTCGCAGATTTCCTAGTTTTTTTCTAGATTGGAATAAAAGTTTTTGTCCAACATTGCCTTGAATTTTGAAGCGATTTTGGACACAGCTTGTAATAATGAAGTCAAAGTATCCCTCGCAGGTAGGTGCAATTTTTTTTTCGTTCAAAGAGTAGCCAAGAAGGTGTGATGCCACCGGAAAGCTTGGGTTCATCTGAATTTTTTTGCGAAGACGATCAAAAAGAGGTATTTTTACCACGTTTTTCGACTCCTCCGGATAGCCACCCCATTAATTAACATGGGCATATCCAACATCGCCCCACACCGCGCTTTTTCAAGAAATTGACATAGCTTGCTACTTTGATCCCGGGAATCGAAATAGCACCCAAAAATAGTTGGGAAGTTCTTCCAGAAACGGTCCTTAATCCATGATTCATCGCACCGGAAATATCGCTCAAAAGTAGTCCAAGCACTCTAACGTCTACGTATTGGGCGTTAACATATATGGAATATTTATGATCAATCATTGATCGCCGTATGCCAGCAATTTCTCTCAACTTCGAGTGGTACTTGAATGTGAAGGGAACTCATCGACGAACGTCACAAACTTCTATGTAGAGTGCATATAAAATAAGGACCAATCAATGGTCAGTCGTGTTCTAGATTATTCTGGAATATCTTTTCGCAATAGCGGTCGGTATGCGCGATAGGGAGATTACACTGTAGTTACATTTCGGCCCTTCAAAGGATAGAATCAGTTTTTTGAACGCCCCTCCAACTGGTGATCATCTTTCAAAACTTATTTCAACAGCATTGCCTCGATAAATACTTCACCTGTATGATCTCAAAAGATTATTACCAGCCCGAGTATCCTCCAAGATACTGACTTGGTTTTCCCAATACCCGAAATGGAATCATCCCGTTCTGGTCCGTAGCCGTTCAATTAAAGGATTATCTAACTCGATGCCAAATTTCCTTTAGACGCCTCTTCCGATATGGATACTACTTGAAATCATCACGATATCGATTCATTACTCGAAAAGTATTGAAAACATTTGGAGACAGTGTTGCGGCACATTGAGACGACTAACCACTGTAGGTTTTTTTGGACTCGTCACCGCAATTGAAACCGAAAAATTCGCATTTCCAATTTTACTGAAAGAGGCTAGCGCAACGCTTTTATGAAAATAATTATTTCCATTAAAAATTTGATCCCGATGTAAAACTTTTTCGAATTTTGGTTCTTAGGCGAAATGAATTCTTCCTGACTCAAACTTGATCCTTGAAAGATAACTTGTACCATTAGATGCTCATGTAACTTTTCAGCAGCTTGCGTGTTAGGAATGAGACCTCCATTTACATTTTGAATTTTATTCTGATTAAAGTTTCTTGACTTTGGGTATTGGAATGACTGAAATCGTATTAGAGTTTTCTGAAGGTGTATCCAACAATCATAAGGGCCTGCGGCTATTTCATCAATTTATTAACGAGTAATAAGTAAGTGAAAACATATCAGAAGAATACTCTCATAGTGGAATTTTATTTTCATCAAAAGCTAAAGTACAGATATTATTACAATGATACATGTAACACAACCACAGGATCACTTCATGATTAACACTCAATTCATTACGAAAAATCTAGGGTACATAATACATACGTCTATCAGATTCTTCATGTATCGGTACGAGGTGTGCCGAGACTTTTACAAAGTTTGTGATCCCTCATGACTCCATTATCAAATTCGTGGTATTTTTAGCTGGATCATTCTGTAACATTGGTTCATGGCGATGGACCTCAGCAACAATTATCATACGGCGATCCTTATTTCCCGCAAGAGCGAGATTTTCACCCGTCGAGTCAACATTTGGGTAGTGAATATGATCCCATTCCTCGACCTTGATCTTCTTGTAATTTGTCAAAACTGTTAAATGGTTTCGTGGTTTACTGGTCTGCGCCGCGCGATCGGAAGAACTGGGGCGCGAGCTATTGTAATATGCTCTGACCAACTTGCCCAATTCCGTTTTTTCAATCAAACACTTCCAGATAATCTCTCCGATCAGCGCAATGATACCCGATGCAAAACCCACCCAGAGAATCGGCCACAATTGTTCTTGTAGAGGTACCTCGTCTTCGCCTTTCTTTTCGACATGCGCTGAATCGGGACCAAACTTTGGACTTTTGCGTAAATTTGAATCTTTCAACCACTTTTTTAGCAATCCTACTTCCGAAAATCTGCATATCAATTCTTCCAGCCGACTTTTAAAAAATGGATGCTCCCCCAATTCTATGTACTGCAGAGAAGTCATTATCGGCTCCTGAATATTATGCACTTGCGATTTGCCGTAAGGTGTGACTGTAAGGTAGTCTTCTTCAGCAGACCTTATTATGCACAAATTGATTGATCCATCTTTGATGGGCATATTTATCAATCGTGTCAGACAGGACTCCTCCCTTGAATCAATCATTGAACGAGGTTGAGTTCGATTGAAAATTTTCTTCAGTCTGGAGTCAATCCCAATCGCTCCATGAAGGACGTAGTCAAAATACTCGAAATTTCCTTCGTCCATGAACAATTCCATTCTTGACTCAGCTAGATCCTGCAGTGTCCTAATCTCATACGGTTTCCGACTCATAACGAATATCTGGTACATGTAGTCGGCTCCAAGAGTGACCACGATAAAAGTCGCGATGTAGATACTCATTTGAAAGATCTGCTTCGACAGTTTCGTTCGCCCGCGAGTCTCTATTGAACCGCCCATTTGAGCCGTCAGAATATTTATAAAGGACCAATTTGGTTCTCTGAATCCGAGTAGCCGGGCCCAGATTGTGAACATCAAAGCTGTGTAGAACAGCCCAGCAAAAGTAAGGATAGCAGCCCAAGAGATGGTCACTTCGCATTCACTCCGTCGCAAGAGATAGAAATGAAATCTATGAAATACGGGGATATACGCTTGCTTAAAATGTCCATACGGCACAACTTCCCAAGCTTGATCGAATGAAGTATCGACACCGGTATAGACCCACGGCTCAATGAGATCAATATCGAAATGAAATAGTTCAAAACTAAGGTGGAGGTCTGGTACAGGCCAACTGTTCAGATTTCGTATTGTACAATTCAAAGGCTCCAACAAATTCCTCGTCACATTATCCTCCGCACCAGCTGTGGTCAGAATAAATCCATGAAGATTCTTGGTTTTCTCTGGAAATATCTCTGTGAGTGGGCACAGAATAGTCTTACTAAAAACATTATTAAATGGGTTGAATGAGTGCACAAAAACCGTGCGATATTCAGATTGCTCCAGGGTAATCTCTGCCTCATCACCCCGTTCCCTCTCAATCCATTCAACAACAGTGAGATCGAGAAATTTCTTCGACCAAGCCTTCCGAAGGAAATGGTGTAATCGAAGCTCTTTTTCGGTGATGACATGCAGGAGGTACTTGCCTTTGGTAAATGGACTTACAGTATAGAAGTACTTGAGCACTGTCCACATTTCAAGGAACGCTCTCGACTTATTCTTCAATTCTACTAGCCCCATAGTCAAACTAACTCGTTCCAGCATGCGTTTGTTACCATAATCCTCGAATTGATCCTCCGTCCAATTGATATTCAATATCTGTGACATCCCTCCGAAATCATAATTGTTGGATGCAAATTCGAGATTGGCTCTCCTAACAATTTCTTTGGCGAGTGGTGATAGATGGTTGAGAGATGGAAGTATCACATTCACTTTATACGGTGAGACTGTGTTTCTAACGTTGTTAAATAAATCATCCAGTGCAACGCTTACGTTTGCTCTTGTCGTTTGGATATGTGTCATCGTCAAAAATATATATAGCCACGAAATAGAATAGTACATCAAACATCTTGGGAATCGTCCCATTTGATGGGAGATTTTCTTTTCAAATCTCGCGTCGCTCTGCACTTATCAACGTTCCAAGCTCTACTAAAAAGATCACATGCTTGCGTACTTCCCTCGATGCCGATTACGTGCCGACGCACGCCGGAAATCCTGGAGGATTCCGAGGATGCTCGAATATTTATTAGAGAACTCGTTGGAGAATATCGCAGGATATTTATATAATATAAACCAAAACGAAATCGCCATGGTCGTTCATGAATTGAAGATGCTAATATGAGATCATCGATCATTCATGGCATTTCGAGCCAGGTATCCATCATTTGGATAATCTTGGCATTATGGGCTAAGGTTGAAAATGTTGGTACTTGATTTCATAATACCTTAAACCGGGGCTACTTTGGCCACCGAGACTACTTTAATTCATTTTCGAGAATGATAATAATTTTAATATGGTTATAGAAATACTCATTTGTTAACATTTCCAGAAATTGTTCAGAGTACCATAGCAAAACTTGAATACTACTGACGTGTAGACGACACTAAATGGATTTGAATATTTACTTTTTAATTCTGCGGAACACTGCCGAATCCCCCTTTCGTCGACTGTATGGCGAAAAATTCTCGCAAGATGTATTAAATTAGTATTCCTCGCAGCCGGATGGGAGATCAATTCTTATATTCGATCGAAATGATTTCCTGTTCCCTTATTGTGAATGCTCAGACCCAAACTTTCGGCTCGGGCTTGAAATAATTTCTCGAAATGCCGAAAACAGTTTCTCCGCCCTGATATCAAAGAATACAATCTTTTGTCTTTTCCCTATTAGAAAGGCGAATGTCCGAGAATACGTCGATTGAGATTATTATTAGCATTACCTTCATTTTTACTCTTGTTTTTACTATTATTTTACTCTTATTTTACTATTATTTTTACTCCATTCTCTTCAGCGAATGGAGTAAAAAATAATCAAAAAATAGATACACAAAGCATTTTTTTTCGCTCTCTGAGACGCTTTTTTCAGAATTCGTCTATCTCTACCTCCGAAAAAGTCACAGGTGATTCAATGAAGGAGGACAGTTTCGGAATTTTCCAAAACTCCATAAGATGCCATGGCAGTGCCCTAAACCGTCTGCAAAAATAGCAAGATGTAATTACAAACTACAGGAAATTAGAATTTTTTCTGCTCTTCAAGATGCTTTGTTCCAAATTTCTTACAACTCATAGATTCTGAGATAAGGCTGTTTGAAGTTGAGTCATTCTTTCGTTCGTCTGTTTGAAATTTATGAGCGGTACTGTAAATATATTTGCAGTATAGTCGAAGTCATTCCCAGCTACTCCCGGAGCTTTCTACGGATCACTTCAAGATTCTGCTCAGCCGTGTATTTTGTCAATACGTAGGGGGGATTGTTTTTACTTTTTCGAAATATTGTTTTGTTTTGTTTTGGATCAATTTATGGTGAATGCCGGCAAGGTAGAACTTTTACATATCCATAAGGCCTCTCGCACCCCCAGAGTTCAAAGACACTTTCCGCTCTAAGAATGCAAAATATAAGGAGGAATCGCGATTCTTGATGGTAGTCTAACGACAGGCTAAGATAAAGATTGCGAATAACTATAATAAAATCCATATCGTTAAAAATGTTCTCGTTTTAATTTTACTTCTTTTCGTACATCGTCATGATTGAACAAACACATAACTAAATTTTTTTCTCCACAATCGAATGTATTCGCGAAGTTCAGCATAAATACACATCTAACAACTTATAACACTAATATTCAACAAACCAACAACCTTCTCATTCATTGGAGTATTGGTCCTAAAGGCAATTATTTTTATTATTGACCTCTACATTCCTACAATTCACGAATGAGGTGCATGATGGAAGCACTGAAAATAATTGGATCAAGGTCACAGAAACATTCGCATTCAACCCGTTAACAATTAATAAAAAATTACATTCCTTAGTCCCGGAATTGATGCTAATGCAAACTCAACGTCACGTTTACATGCATACCGTGATAAATTGATTCTGAAAAACCAATAGCCATTTTACGCCTACAAGTAATAAACTCTCATTCTGTGGAATACTCTGATCACTCCACTGACATGGACAAGACCCGATTGAGGAAGCCCAATCTTGCTGAAACTTTTTTCATACATTCTTGGAGCCAAAAAGAGGTACCCGCGTTTTTGTATAGCCCAATGGGCCTCCATTGCAAAGATACAGAGCGGAACATGAACATTTCCCAAGCATAAAATCTCTAAGAATGAAATGCTTAGATTCATTGCATATAAGTTGAAGAAAACTATGCATTACTCGAATAATGATTATACAGAAATTCTAATGGAAACTGATCCATCCTACATTTGTAAATTATTCTGTTATCATGATTACTTATTCAAATTTCCCACGCAGGCCCATGTTAAGAAGCGATACATATAGATATACTCGCAATGCTCAACTTTCTAACTGTGCTTATGCAATAGAGCCATTGGACTAAACAAAAAAATTTTGTCATCTTTTATTAATTAAAAGATTATATCAGAAAATTTCAAGCAAAATTGGGCTCCCGGAAGTAGGGTCCTCTTCTCATAAATATGGCGTTAATCGTAGACTATTATGAACCCTTCAAACGGAATTAGGTGAACACATTGAATTCCTAATAATTATGACTCTTTCACTATGCAATATAATAGAATATTCTCAAAGAAACCTTGATAAACACTTATAAAAATAAAGCTTTCATAAAAATTTCATTCAAAATTCTCATACATAATTTGAGTTGTAAGGTCTAGTAATTCTGCTAGAATGTGACGAACAGTACTCTTACTTATATTATACAACTTGAGAGGGGATCAAATTTCATTCGCCACACTTGCGAACATATTCATAGTAGTACAGAACAGCATAACTGCATGTATGATTCTAGCTTTGGTTACTAATGCGCTACCAATATGTGGCAGTCTCATTTCATGCTTACAATCCCTCTAAAAACGAGGACACTATGCTGATACACGATCATAGAATTGTCGACCCCAAAGATAGATACAGTATGTGTACACAGCAAGGTCTACTAAAGCTTCCGACGTCTATTACTTTGACGCACGCATACTCGCACATTTTCCAATGGATTTCAGACCAGACTAAAATAAATTAAAGCACGACTAATTTTTTGTCAAATCGAGATGTACTATCTTGGATTTACGAAAGAGTGATCTCCATACGAACCCGAGCTATAGAGTGTATGCATCAAGGACAGTTCTTATGACATTTTGACTATTGCGTCGGTTCAGTTTTTAATTTTCCCACGTACTCTAGCTTGAGAAGCAATCCAATTGGAGCCAGAGGCAGATTCGGGGAGTGCTGATCTTAGAAAGAGGACTTTTTTGAGCGAGTGCAGAGTTTAGCCCCAAAGAGTAGAAAAAGCGCCAAGACCACATCTTTCGACAAGTTCAGTATGTTTGGTATTTCAAACCGGTCGTAAAACGTACGAAACTAACATCTTCCAAACGTTTTGATATCGATATTGAGGAGGAGCTGATTTCTGAAAAGCCAGTACGTGGCCATCAATATGAAAACGACGTGCGAAGTCCTGTAAAAATGTATGGCAACCTATGAATTAATGATCACAGTCATACACGAGCATAATGTCATTATTTTTCCATATGAGAGTAGCAACAATTTACACATTTGATTCTGATTTTGTGTAAGGATATTGAAAATATACCCTCAGCTCGAGATATCGTGTGATAGAATGTCCTTCTCGAACATAGACCTTTAGAATCTCGATTTTGCAGAAAAATAAAATATGGGTAAGATTCAGAAACAAAAATGCAGCTGCAAATCGATTGTGATTTTACGTTTCCCCCACTGTGCAATAGCCAGAATTTCACCGATGGACCAAGATAAGTTTATTTTAAATAGTGCTAGTACTGCTGTCGTACCAAGGTGGCATCCAATTCGGTGGAGTTTTATTTCTCGGCCTAAAATTGACTCCATTGCTAGCCCTGATACTGGCAAGGCTGTCCCTCGGATTGAAATTTTTATCGGTTTTTCTGCGACGTGGTGCCGCTTCCTCGTCGTTTTCTCTATTATCTAACACAACGAATGCTTGTCGCACTTCACTTGCTGAAGTATCTCGAGCAAAGCTTGGTGAATAAGGGCGCTCCAACACCTGCAAAATGGAAAAATTCTCCATGAAATTTCGCTATACTAGGCTGCTAAATTGTTGAAAACGTGATTCGACCGTCATGGGCGGAGTTGCCCGCTTCTGAGCGATTATGTTTTTTCTCGCCTGCGGTTAGTAACTAAACTCGAGATTAAACTTCCTTATTAATACTGCATATGTGGGTAAAAATTATTAAGGAAAGTACTCTGCGTTATCAAGTGAAAGCTACCTGCTCATCTGGCTTAAAAAAGCGCCCGATAGGTGCGTGACATTCCGCGGAACGAATCCCTAAATAATATAAAGTTACGCTTCACATAAGTTCAAAATGTTTATTGAATATAGCTAGGAGATACATCATTAACCCACTCATCCATATAATCTAATAAGGAAATTCCTCCGAAATTGTTTTTTCTTTTGAGATATCATAGGAATGTCCGACAACAAATTTGTACAGAATGCGCACATAATACAATGCACAAGTACGGAGTTGATGAACACTCGTGACGATGAAGCGCAGCCTCGGGCGTACGATTGTGAATAAATCTTTGTGCTCGTTTCGAATCTCGTCGTCGTAGTCACTCAGAGGTAGAATTCATGAATCATCTCAGGCCGCTTTATTTTCCACTCTGATTAGGACAAAGAAAGCGCAAGAAAGAGGCAAGGGGTTTGGGGATCGATAATAACCCGCAACACTTACCTGTTAGTTTTGCGCGCTCTCTTAATTATACAGTACCGGTCCGAATCGATTTCTCAGATAATGTTGAAAAACCACGCGACTCGTGTACGCTGATTGAGCGTTTGAAGAGAAAACGAGTTCCCGCTCACTGCGGCCAAAAGTTGCTCGAGCACTCAATCAAGAAATAGAATCTCAAATCGCAGAATCTCCATCGACTTACTGGCCAAAGCATCCTTTTTGCACCTTTTGGATGGAAAAAGCGACGAAGCAACATAAAAATAGGCCAATTCTCGTAAACGACTCACGTGCTGTAGACGAGGCGAGGGACTGCGATCGTTGGACGGATGCACGATCGAGCCGAGCTGGACGGGCGATCGTCTTCGTCGCGCCTGCAGCGACTGACTCTGCAGATGTTGAGCCGAGCCGCAGCCGCCGATGGACGGACTGGGCGAGCGATGCAATTGAACTTCGCCCGTTGCCGCTACGGACCCGCGATGGACTACCGTTTGCTCCTGCAGAAGGGCGGAGGGCGATCGATCCAAAGTAGCGCCTCCAGCAGCAGCAGCAGCCAAAGTTGCCGGAGTCG
>JAPYYZ010002090.1:0-22797 GCA_030522705.1 Eretmocerus eremicus | reverse complement strand
TGGTGGCGCATTTAGGAACTCTTCGAGAGCTCTTTAAAAACTCTTTCAGAACTGTCATGAGCTCTTTAAGAGCTCTTAAAGAACTCTTTGAGAGCTCTGTGATTTGCTGGGGCTCTTTTTGCCATGATACCAATATAAATCATGGAATCAGGTATTATATTTTGACGAAAATGTGTCAGGCTGGTGATGAATTTGATCATCGCTGAGCAGACCGAGATCAGGGCATTTTGACCCCTTACCTTTCATCAACGTCCTCAAAACGTGAATTTAGCGCATCGCTAACTGTTGGACCAGGCAGATCGACAAAAAATGCATAGAGAATGTATATTTCGGTATTTTTATCGAGATTCTAGTCCTCAAGGTAGACCTACACACGAAATCTGCAAGTTTCGGCGGAATGGCCGATAAAGTATACTGTTTGACTCTTCACTTCTCATTATATTGCTCCCTGACTTTTTTCCGAATTCCGAATCTTCTTGTGAGGTGCTTCAAATGTGTATGCCCCTCGGCAAACACTGAATTATCAAAATATTGAACATTTTAAAAGAAACATTGCATATTAGTCTGTAATAGAGAATAAATTTTTGATAGGTTGTGCGCAGGATAAAATCAACAAATCTTACCAGGTATTTTTGATCCACACAGACAACCAGAGAAGATCAAACTAGTGATCAGTCAAACAGCATCTTTTGATCCTTCACACTTTCTTGATCTGCTAATAATTGTCATGATTTGCAGGTCAAATTACTCGACGTTTGCCACGGAAACTATCTGCAGTTGGCTTACGGAGACGGTACTACAGAACAAGTCTGCCGCGGGCTTACCCTCTGGCTGGTGTTCGAGCACGTGGAAAGAGATTTGGCAACTTTTTTGTCGGCTTGGGCGCCCCACAAACTACCACAGGAATTGGTCAAACGGATGTCGAAAGAAATCATCCTGGGAGTTGATTTCTTGCACACTCAGCGCATCATTCACAGAGATCTGAAACCACAAAATCTACTTGTCACAAAAGATGGCCATATCAAAATTGCTGACTTTGGTCTGGCCAAGACCTACGATTTTGAAATGAGATTAACCTCCGTCGTAAGTTCCATCAAATCATATCTATGCTAATCATATAATCTTTGTCAACTTTTGAAAATGTACCAAAAATTGTAAATCAGGTTCTAATAGAGAATTTCGGAACTCGAGTCAAAACGATTCGTATTGAAGGATCGAAGTACATAATTGAGAAGAAAACGGATGGTCATAGAATCAACTTTTTTGAAAATCTCATTCTCAATCTGATAGTTCTTCCGATTGAAATTCCCGAATATGCATTGGTATTCTGTTTCATCAGAGCCCAATTCGTGCTCACGCATAATTTCTTCGTTGCCTTTTCTTAGTAAAAGTTGTGTGTCTCGGAATCTTCATAAAAAAACTAAAAGGAGTAATTCACAGAAGCGTCTAAAAAGAAATACAGATCGATTATTTCGTTGATCACGGGGCTATGTTTCGGCTTTCTTCCGCAGAAATTAGTGCCATTACAATGAATTCGAATGAAACTAGATCAAACTCATAATCCAGTATTTGCATGTAGATACCACAAGGCAAGATTTTTTTCGAGCATTTCTCGCGCTGCCAGCGTTATATTCATAACGTTTTTGATGTTCTAATGATATATCTTTCGACTAATACTGGAGGAACTCGTTGACCACACCAAAAAAAGGGTTGCTACAATCGCTCTGAACCTAATCCATATCGTCGTGTACATGTTGACAGACGATTTCGGTAAAGTGACGAATCGGATACGATTTCGTCCATTGTGCATCGATTGTTAGTGCCATGGTCAAAATATTCTAATTGCCGCGGTATCGTGGGTAATCGAAGAGAAAAATGCCATCGATCCTACTGAGAGTATATAGAAAAAAAATAAGGTTTTATCAAATCTCTAATCAATTGATTGAATTTTAATAGGTTGTGACTCTATGGTATCGTGCGCCAGAAGTTCTTTTGGGGTGTCCTTACGCCACTCCAATTGACGTGTGGTCTATTGGTTGCATCCTTGCTGAAATAAATGAATTGAAACCCCTATTCCCTGGAACAAGTGAGGGAGATCAACTTGATAAAATTTTCAGGTACTACTAATTTTATCTCTTTTGGATTCGTAACATGCTAATTACGTGTAAAGAATTCGTTCTAATTTGATAAAATTTATTTCAGTACTATTGGCACTCCACCACAAGAGGAATGGCCAGAAAATATATCCATAGCATGGTCTGCATTTCCATTCAGGAATTCTAAGCCGTTAAAATCGGTAGTTCCATCTCTGAATGATTCAGGGCTTGATCTTGTCAAGAGTATGTTATCTTTCAATCCTCACAAACGTATCACGACTCTAATGGCATTACAGCATCCTTATTTTGATGAAGCATAGCTACATCATTTTTTCTGTGAAACAGCTTCACTTTACGTATTTTGCACTAGACTGAATGGATAATTGTAGATTGCTGCTTCTTTAAATGCAATATAAGATTCAACTCAAGATTCAATCCGTTGCGTGGATTTCTGTCAAATATTCAATTCCGAATTGGAAGCGTGACGTTTATTGATGTACATGCATGCGTTAAAGTAGCAGCCTTTTTCACGGCGAGTCCTAATACTTACAATAAAATGAGTGTAGTTCGGTGAACGAATGTGTGTAAAACGCTAGTGGTATTCAACTTTTCATCAGTTGAAAAGTGTCTGAAGATTATTTTTGAGTATCTCAAAGTTCTTGATCTCTATTAGAGACAATTTTATACTGCACCTATGTAGATGTGGAAAAATGAATTATTAGGTCACTTCTTCCAAGACGAACTTCGTGTGTTTGCATTCATTATTCTATCTCCTGCTGAGGATATGTATAATATTAGAATTTGCTATCTTTTAAGTAGAGAAATTTGCGAGGAACCAGAGAGCTCACTGCCATAGATAATTAAAGAAGCGTAGAAATACGCTTATCCTTGAACTTCGATATTTTATGTAAAATTCAGGAAGGTTTAAGTATAATGCTGTAAACGTTTAAATAACCACGTTGTACCTTGAACTTTCTTTTTATATAGTCATAGGTAGGCTTATTAAGACTGTATCAAATCGATTAAAAAATAAAATATTTTGTACTTTTGTAAAATAAATTATGGTATTCAATGCTTATTCTCACCAAGAGTTTCTTGTTGTCAGATAATGACGTCTCGCAACTATCTACACTAGACTAGAAATAAAGAATAGTATGCATACTTTCAAGCTAAAAAATTTCACCAGTAAATGAGTTTTCCTTGGATTTTTCTTCATTTTTTGAAATTATTTGATGTCATAATGAATTTTTGTATATTTTATCGCATGACACCGGTTTTTCTCCATTATTATTTTCAATAACGATGAGAAACGAAGGAAAAATTATTTGTAACTGTCTTCTTTTTTCTTGCGTTATGTTGGGATTTTCGAATTCCACTATAAATAATATGAGTTACCCTCGGTCAACAAGCTAGAAAGCAAAAGTTGAAATAATGATATCACCATTCCACGATCCTACCGTGAATGTCACAGAATCGTTCAATTTCTACACCAACATTTTTTGAAGTCAATGCGTGATCAGGGAATGAAGTTGATTGCCCAAAGCATTTTAAAATCTTTCAAGCACTTCTGGTTCGTTCAAAACGGCCTTGTGAATCCTTCTTTACAGAATATAAGAAAAATGGCGTCTGAAGTCGAAAAAGCTCAAACCGCTACTCCCGGTGAAGACACTATATTCGGGAAAATACTACGGAAAGAAATCCCCTGCAAGTTTATTTACGAAGATGAAGAGGTAAGTAAAAAACGCTTCTAATTCGGAGAAGATTCGAATCTTAGTTGTCTCCAAATTCGAATTCCAAGAGTCATAACCTATAAAAGACATCATTTACTATAGTGAGCCTAAATTTACTAAATCACGGTGAAATTGTATAATTTTAGTGTGTGGCATTCAACGATATAAATGCTCAAGCTCCGGTGCACTTTTTAGTCATTCCTAGAAAACCGATTTCGCAACTATCGAGGGCAGAAGATGGGGATGAGAAGCTTCTGGGACACCTCATGAATGTTGCGCGCAAAGTAGCTAAGCAAGAAGGATTGAATGATGGATTCAGACTTGTCATAAATGATGGTAAACATGGAGCACAATCTGTATTCCACTTGCACCTACATGTTCTCGGAGGAAGACAGCTGCAATGGCCACCTGGTTAAGTCTTGTGATCTTAGTATCTTAAAAATGGGGCATAATGAACGTATTTTACTACACCAATAAAGCTTTTATTCAGGTTGAAATAAAAATGATTTTAAATGTTATGCCCATCAATATTAGTCATCAACTCTCATAATAATGGACCATGATTGAAAATAGAATTGATCTCATTCCCAAGATGTCCCTGTATTTAAAAAGTTCCTTTTCACAAATATTACTGGAATGAGTTGGCACATCATTATCTCATTAAAATAGTTAAAATATGAAAAGCTCTATAGAAATAATAATCTTCAAAACTTGGGATCATTTTCTTTCATAAACTTCATATTCAAATTTGATATCTTTCTCCTCTTGGATTCCCTCAGGTACATCTGGGTCCCTAAAATGAAAGTAGGTTTATGCTACTAATGCATTTTTGACTAATTAAGGTAGAGATCATTCTTACTTGATCTGAACACAGTCATCTGGAATTGGTGGAAAGAATGTGTCACATTTGAAATCCTTTCGAACCCTCGTTAAGTATAATCTGTAGAAATGAGGTGATTCCATGGCAGCCTAAGTTTTTAAAAAACACTGTAGCATCAAATTCAATATCTATGTAGCAATTCAGGTATGGATTGATAGGAAAACCTTGTAAACAGAGCTGCCTCCAACGACCCAAATTTCTTCAACTTCATCTTTCAAAGGGCTTTGAGAAATTTTGTCTATAGCATCTGTTAGACTTCTGCATACAATAGCATCATCTCCTAAATCACTGAGGTGTTAATTCTTATCAGTTTGAACAGATGAATCAACAGTATATGTATTGATTTCAATGACCTATACTTACATTGATTGAGAAGTTAGTACCATATTTATTCGATTGGATAAAGGTTTAAATTTTTTTGGAATGCTCTCCCATGTAAGTCTCCCCATCAGAACGACGTTTTTTTTGTCCACGTTTTTCGTGGTTGTGGTCATTTTGGAAAAATATTCCATTTCTTTGCTGCAAATTTCAAAGCATTCATAAGTTACTTTGCACTGAGTTGAATCAACACAAAAGTGAGTGTAAGAGATTGAATAAAGATGGAATCACAAAATTTACAATGAGCCTTCTGATTTCCTGGTTTGTATAAATTTAGCCATATGTTGGAATTTTATAAGGGTATGAATTTAAAATTTAAAAGAAATAGATACCGTAAGCGCCATGGAAGATCGCCATTCAAACCAATTCCCATGTTCTCACAAGCTGCTGCGATTAATTTGAGTTTCACTTGCATTTTTGATCAATTTTTCTCCTACTTGTTGCGTACGTCGTGAGCTCGTGATTGTCCCGCGTATTTGCGCAGGCTGTACGCTTGGGTCACAAAATAAACATCGCCCCTCCGAGATGTTTTCTAAATATTGCGTCACAGATTTCTCTTGTATCGACAACGGATATCCTCTCTCCATTTCCTTCATCTTAGACGATTTTTCATCGCCAATATGAATAAGGTCTTAGTATCAAAGCAAATTACAAGTTTCGATAAGATATGTGGGAATCATTATGCAAATACTCTATCTCTCTGAGAGGGCCTGAGACGATTGCCGACAGTTTCCACAAACTTATGTACTTATACATGAATACGTATGTGCATGCATACATGTGTATTCAACGTGATTCCACGCAATCGAGACGCGTTCGAGGACGCGTTGCCGTTCCGCACTCGGATTTCGAATCGGTGTCTTTTTTTTCTATCCCCGTGTGAGTGATCAAAGCCATAGAGATATATATATATCTCTATGGCGAGAGCGAGAAGCTGCGTATACGCAGTCCACGTGATCACGCATCAAAACACGATGAATATAGTTATAAAGAATAGTTACAACGCGCATCTCTCATTAATTTTTCCCAAGATCGAGAGTGCACCGACATCGCATGCGTACATGCGGGTACATTCGTGCAGTAGCTTTGCACCGTGCCACATGGTAGTACCGTAATTCGACAATGACAATCGAGATAAAAGTGCTGGACGGCGGCTTTTCGACGCAGTTGGCGACCCACGTGGGCGAGCGCATAGACGGCGACCCGTTGTGGACGAGCAGATTCCTCAGTACCGATCCTGACGCTGTTTACAGGGCGCATCTCGATTTTTTGCGCGCCGGTTCCGACGCCATAGAGACCAACACATACCAGGCTTCGGTTGCCGGCTTCGTTAAATACCTCGGTAAGAGTGAAAATGAGAGTCTGCAGCTCATTACGCAGGCGGTCGAACTCGCCAAGAAAGCTGTCAAGACTTATAAAGCCGAGAACGAGGGCCACGAAATTTCCAACGCTGAGCCCATGGTCGTCGGCTCCGTCGGGCCCTATGCTGCTTTTCTACACGACTGCTCAGAGTATACAGGTGGTTCTTACAAAGACATTGAATCCATGGACTCTATCATTGAGTGGCACAGGCCAAGAATTGAGACCTTGATCGAAGCTGGAGTTGATCTCCTGGCCATTGAGACTATACCTTGTGCCAGAGAAGCAGAGGGTTTGATTGGCTTGCTGAAGGAATATCCAGGTAGAGATTTGTTTCATATGCAAATATTCTCACTGTGAATAAGAGTTTAATCCTTGTTTTTAGGAATCAAAGCTTGGCTCTCTTTCTCTTGTAAGACTGATGGTAAAAGTATTGCAGACGGCAGTAATTTCAAGGAAACTATTCTGAGGTGCAGGCAAGCGGCAAACCCAGATCAAATAGTTGCTTATGGTGTTAACTGCTTAGCACCAAGATCTGTCACTCCTCTATTGAAATCCGTCAACCAAAAAGAAGCGAATGAGTTCATACCAATGGTTGCGTATCCAAACAGCGGTGAACAATATTCATCAACAACCTATAGTTGGACCACAGATAATGATTTTCATCCTCCAGAAGAATTTGTCAAAGAATGGCTTGACCTTGGGGTGCGTTACATTGGAGGATGTTGCAGAACTGGAGCTAAGGACATTTCAAGAATTGCTGCAGAAGTGAAGAGCTGGATAAAATCTCATTAAATGTACTGAGAAATATGACTTTGAGAACCAACTTTGTTACTCAAGTGAGGCATCCCTTCACTAACTAATAGTGCTTCAAATTGAATCTTTGAAGCAGGTTGAGCCAATAAATATAGACGCCTAGGCCTCTATATTTGTTGGTTAAGCCTTGCTGGTAAAGTGCACTTCTTACAATCTCTTGCTACAAATACTGCTACTCTATCAAGGCTCATTTTTTCACTCAAATAAAGTTTAATGATTGTATATTTATACATGAAGATGTTATGTAATATAGTCTTACTTTTTAATTTTTGTATAAAACATAAAAATAAAAATATCATGGAGTTTTTTAATCAAATAAAACCATAGAAAGTCATGTGACTGCTAATGAATCACCACTCATCACATCTTCTAGTATAAAAATTTACATTAATGTTGATTGGGTGACTTGCAACCTCTATATTTTGAGCGTGTTCTCAGTATTGATGGTGGATTAAGAGTTAGTACCTCTCTTCTAGATTTTTCTATATCATCAGCAGTTTTACGCAATCTTTCTGCTGTAACTTTAGCATCAGAAGCACATTTAATTGCACGCTCAACTGCCTTTTGCATATCAACAGAATATTCTTCTGCAAGCTCAGCACCTTCCTTCAATCCATGTAGAGAATCTTTTAACATTTTCTCATGATCATCCATAGTATAGCTCTTAGATACAAGTACACTAGAACAACTTTGCGAAACAGATAGATGGAATTCAACCTCCAAGTAACTACATGGAGCTGTTTGAAGTATCTGCTAGTTGATTTTTTACACTAGCACTGCTCAAAGTTTCTTGTTTAATGTTGACACTGGTGGTTAAACTACTGATACTCAGTGGCTGGCTTGGATTTATTACTGTACTGGCTGTTGGATTTTGCATGTCAAGTTGGCTTTGGGCAATATCTTGTAGAGCAGCTTGAATCCTCTGAAGCAGTGCTTCACCTTGTTTGACAATTTCTTCAAGTTGTTCAGCTGCTTCTTGATTTTCTTGTTCTAATCTACTCAAACTAGCAACTTGTAGCTCTTGTGATGATTCTTCACTAGGCAAGCTATCTATAAGAGTATCTATATCCTTGGCACATCTAGCAATCAGCGTAGCAAACAGAGACGCATAATCTAGGGATTCAATTTTTGGGAATATTATCCAGAGGTTGGATTCAACTTGATGTAAATAGATTCAATTCAGAAGTTCTTGAACCTAATAGTATAATTTACCTTCTTGTGGTTGGTTGGATGGTTGGGAAGAGCTCACCCGGTCAAAGCCAGAAAACTTGCTTGGCGTTGAATACTGTTGCAGAATACCCACACTGTTACAAAAATGCTCTGCTTGCTACAAAAGGTGACAGAAAATTGGAATTGTTTTCTTAATAATTCGTGAGATAATATGGCAAGCCCAAAAAACAAATTCCATTACCTGATTGATTGTGTCTTGAAGTTGAGTCAAGCGATCTGCCATGATAATCTTGTGGACTGAGTGCTTACAATGTATATTATAAGTTCAAGGTTGAGTCACGAAAGTTAAAGTCAATTCTAAGCTCGAAATGATCATGACATTTGATAATACACTCAGGAAACGTATCCACAACAGAAGGTAATCAACACCTCACGTCACCTGCAGATTTGCCCTTTAAATTGACTGAGCTGAAGGTGGTCAACATTAAGCGACTGTAATCGATAATTCGATACTCTCGAATGACGATGTTTGCTTCGCACCCCTTCTCTTTGTTTTGATTTCGCGCAAAAACCTGTACGCGCACGTCCGCGCCAACCCGCGCTCAAATGTTTGTTTTGATTTCGCGCAAAAACCTGTACGCGCACGTCCGCGCCAACCCGCGCTCAAATGTTTTGGTGCCATCCTCTTCTGCTAAATTCTGCTTGCATACCAATCTTTTCGACCGTCCTTTGTTTTTCGCAATTTGATTTTGTTTGAACCAAATTAAGTGATGCAATACAGGCACATGTGCACTATATACCTCAAGTGTACCTAATGGTTATATTGTCTTTTCCCGTAGGTAGAGCAAAGATGTATTGTGGCATCTAATGTGTTTTTTTTGTCGTTGTTGTGCACTGATCTGAGTACGGATCTGAGTGATCCCCATGTAAAGAACGTCACATTATACTTATTGAGACAAACGAATATGTCGAACAAAGTGAAAAAAGAACCCAGTCAAGCTCTTCAAACAACCTTATCAGGCTACTTCAAAAAGAAAGACTTCCAGAAATCAACTTTGAGTCCTCAAAGGTATCTTGATGTTGTAGCCACATAAAACTATCCTGTTCCGGAGAGGATCACTGAATATTGTATATTTTTCCTAGGCGTTCTAACTCAGGCTTGGCACTGTTGAGTGACAGTGATGGTGAAAATGACTGTGATATTACTGATGTTGCGAAATCTGCTCAATCAGATTGTGAACACATAGATCTTACCAGTATGCCATCAATTCTGTTTTCGAATCCCTGTGTCATATCAAAGATGGATTCAATTATATCAATTGTGAGTTAGTGTAAGACTCTTGTTGCAAATTTCAGTTTGTTTCCCCAAATAATCTGTTTTGTCCATAGGCTAGTTCGGTGGATGGTAATGATGAATTTGATCCTGAATCTAGTAGTATTGAAGTAAACAAGAACGTTGATGATAAATCTGGTACTAAGTCAGAGATATATCCAACTGACGAAAGAGAGAATGATGTTAATGCGTCAAATAAATGCAGTAGTGATAAAAGACTTGATTGTAAGACTGATTGTGAGTTTGATGATGGACCCGGCACAGATGATACTGTAATTAGACAATTAGATGATGATTCTTGTGCGACTGATAATGAATGTGAATCTGAGAAAAGTCCTCAAAAAAAGCACAAGAAATTGAGAACACTCAGACGTCCTCCAAGAGATGCAGAATGTAGTGACACATCATCTTCCTCATCTCCAGTCAAAAGAATCCATCTCTCATCACATAAGAAAATGAAAAGGATGAATCCTGCTCTTGTGCCAATCATGGAAAATGAAAAAAGTGAATCATCAACTGAGCTGAGCTCAGGTTCTCAGCTTGATTTAGACATGAGTTCTCTTGGATTTAATGAAGATCTGGAAGCATGGATAAATGCTACCAAAACAGCTCCTGTAGTTATGTCTAGTTCATCTGGGGTGAGTCTTGCACAACCTTGATCACTCTTTCAGATATCATTCCTTTCAACTATTGAATGTCCCATAACTAACAAATGAGGCAGAATGAATTTTTCACATTTATAAATCATTGTGTTGAAATCTTTGAATATTTTTTCAGGTTTCTAGAGAAGATTTGAATCAAGAAAAGAGTGCTCTGAAAGATATTCAAGTTGATATTTTGCAAAAATTTTTCCTTGCTCTTGATAAAATTCCTAAAACTCTTCTAGTAAAATTACCAGGATTTAATGCCAAGGTTTACGAAAATTTACGGATTCTTTATAAGAGGATTAATGCAAAACTGCTCCAAACTGATAAAAAGCTGCAAAATATTGATACTGCTGAACAAAGGACTGGAGAAGAATCTTTGAAAAAGAGACTGGTCACCCAAGAAGATGATCTTGCCTTGAATCTCTTTTCCACTTCAAATGATCATCATAATGGTGATGAAACTAAAGAAATTAGCAACAATGAACAAGATAAACAGACTTCCAGTTCGCAGAACTCTTCGCCGTCTGTACACGAGTCAGAAATATTTCGATCTCCCCAGAATTCTTTGACACCTTCCAGGAAAAAGAGCCGATTTCAGCCAAAAGTGTCCGTGAAAGCTACATTACCAAATTTGAGAAACTTCGATCAGATACCTGAGGATTCCCCAAATGAAGTTTCTCCTTGTTTAATGAACACGAATCAGATAACTGAAACTCGTGATCCATCAGTAAATACCTCGACATCATTCTTTGCACAACCAGCTACAACTTCGGCGGTTATTGAAAACGATGCTGCTCTGGACAGATGTCCATCAGTCTTGACCATTAAATCGGACAGTTCTTTGTCGAGTTTCAATAATCGAATAAGAGCCGTTTCAGGGAGTCATTCAGGCACTTGTGAGACGCTATCTTCTTTATCTGCATGGGGTGGATTTGGTTTGTTGCATTCTGGCAGCTTACTCAATTTATATCGAGAATTATATTTGATGAATAATTTTCTCTTGTAGATGAAGAATTTCAAATTGAATCCAACCCTCAAGGCATTGAAAGAAGTCTTACACAACAGTTACAAGCCTATCCCGATCTAGATAAGGATGAATTGAACATGATCATATCCCCTGACTATACACTGTCACAAGTAAGCAATAGGAGTAAAGCACCTAATAGTTCCCAAAACAGTACTTGCCCAAATGATGAATCAAGTCAAGAGCAAGTTGCTAGATTTATAGGAGACTTTCAAAATGATGGCGTTAGTGAAGAGTTCGTTAATGAGTACCCTCATTCTAGACAACTGAGAAATGTAAGAAATTTTTTAGTATTATGAAGATCTGCGATGAAAATCTTCTTCCATAAATTAGTTTTGTGTATGTCTAATAGGTATTCCGGCAAAAATTTGGTCTACATGAATTTAGACCCAATCAATTACAAGCCATAAATGCTGCCATTGTAGGGTTTGATTGTTTCATCCTCATGCCAACTGGGGGTGGAAAGTCCCTCTGTTACCAGTTACCAGCCCTTCTTAGTTCAGGGTTGACAATTGTTGTATCTCCCTTGAAAAGTCTAATAATTGATCAAGTCCAAAAGTTGATAACTTTAGACGTGAGTCGACAAATTTCGAATGAATCACGAAAAAAAAAACAATTTCTTGCCATTCTTTTGCGGATGATTCGATTTTGATGGTTAACCAAACATGAGAAAGCTATGCCATTATTTTTTAATTTGATTCCAGATTCCTGCTGCTCATTTACTGGGTAGTTTGAGTGATCAGCAAACTCAAGGAGTTTATAAAGAATTGTCAAAAGCCGATCTCGATCTTAAACTTTTGTACTTAACACCTGAAAAGCTAGCAGCTTCTCAGAAAATTCTCGACGTTTTGAAAGCTTTATATGAAAGAGGATCGTTGGCAAGATTTGTGATTGATGAAGCTCATTGTGTAAGTCAGTGGGGTCATGATTTTAGACCCGACTATAAAAAATTAAAGGCACTTCGTAAAAACTTTCCGAGAGTACCGACGATGGCCTTAACTGCTACAGCTACTCCACAAGTTCGAAATGACATTCTCAAAGAATTGGACATGGAAAAGCCAAAGTGGTTTGTATACTTATAACAAAACATGATAGAGGAACCCTCGAATGGAGGCAGTCAAAATAATACGCATCTCACTTCGTTAAGGTTCATGTCGAGTTTCAATAGGCCAAATTTACGTTACATCGTTGAAAATAGGAAAAGCGGCAAGAATGCAGACGATGAAATAGTTGATTTTATCACAGAAAGATACAAAAATGCATGTGGCATCGTTTACTGTATTTCTCGCAAGGATTGCGACTCTTTTGCTGATACTCTCAGGAAGAATGGACTAAAAGCTCTCAGTTATCATGCTGGACTGACTGATAATCAGCGGCTGGGAGTTCAAGCGAAATGGATTTCAGAACAGGTAACTTTGACATTTTTTACTCTTCTTCCTACAGTTGCATTCATTTATTTAATATTTCTACAATTTAAAAATCTTCGATTCAAATTTGATTACCGTCTTTCATGTTCCTTTGCCAGATTTGGTTTTTTTTACAAATTTTATGATCCAAAATTTGATACAAAGAATTTTTTTCTAGACCAAAATTGTTTGCGCCACCATTGCCTTTGGCATGGGTATAGACAAGCCTAACGTCAGATTTGTCGTTCATGCTGCAATGCCGAAGTCTATTGAGGGCTATTATCAAGAAAGCGGTCGAGCTGGTCGGGATGGCGAAAACGCTGACTGCGTATTATTTTACAATTACAGTGATCTCTTGAGACACAGAAAAATGTTCGAATATGATGATAAATCAAGCGATGAAGTGAAAAAAATTCACTTGGACAATCTTCTCAAAATCGCGGAATTCTGCGAAAACAAAGTAGATTGCCGTCGAGCGCTACAGTTGAACTACTTTGGGGAGTTATTCGACCGAGCTTTGTGTATTTCCAAAACTCAAACTACGTGTGATAACTGCAAGAATAAGGTAATTCGAAAGTTTTCTGCTTAATCAAGGTGTGATTGGTTTCTAAAATTAAACGTTGGGTGGAGATGAAAGCGTGAAACTTAAATAGCAATTGATACAAATGCCATTGAGAATTTTTAGCGAGATGTGAGCTTACAGAACTATGCATCCAAATATTTTGTTTCCATTTCACTTCCTTGGAGCTGACGGAAACTTCTCTTGTTCAAGGGTAATTTTAGTGAAGAAGACGTTACAGAGAATGCCAAAGCATTATTGACCATGATCAGAGATATAAATAAAAAAAGGCAGAATAGTGCAACCTTATTGCATATTGTAGAGGTTTATAAAGGCAGTAATCTGAAAAAAATTAGAGATGCTGGTAAGAAATTTTCGAATTGTAGAATCCTGCGGATCAATGATCGATTGTATTAATAGTATGATCGTGTTTTAAGGTCACGATCGCTCCCCACTGTATGGACATGGTAAGGCATGGGCAAAAAGCGATATAGAAAGGTTACTGCACTTGTTAGTAATCAATGGTTACCTAAAAGAGAACCTCTATGTTGCTACTGATTACACTTGCGCGTATGTGGCAATCGGACCAAAAGCAGCGGACTTGATGAATTCAGAAGAAATGAGGGTTTGGTGTTTAGTTACACTGGTCTCGTAAGATTTGCCGGAAAATGTCTACAATATTTAAAATTTCCAGATCTGTTTGCCAATGTTCAGACAAAGGTCAACTTCGCCATGCGCGTTCAAAGCACAAATCTCTGTTAATATTGCCTCAGATTCTGCAAGAACTAATGAAATTCAACAAAAGCATGACATAGCATTGAAAGATTTAGAGCAAAAGTGTTACACCGAACTTGCTGATTTCGTAAACGGAATTGCTAGTGCTTTGGATGTATCAGCCAGTTCTATAATGAATATGTTAGCCATTCGAATGATGAGTCAGAAACTTCCGGCATCTGAAGAGGAAATGTTGAAAATTCCTCACGTTACTCAAGCAAACTTCATCAAATACGGCAAAAATTTGCTTGAAATTACTTCGAGATATGCGGCGGAGAAGTGTGGTCAGTATCAGTGGTTCTTACTATGTATCTATGAGCTGATTGTCATGAATCATAAAAAGTATTTCAGTAGGTACTATTATCACATATTTCTCATTTTTTAGCCATAATGCATGAAAAGGGGGAAGCTGAGCAAAGGGCTGGCCAATCAGCTCCAGCTTCATCATTGAATATTGAAAATGATGAATGGTCAGAAACAGATAATAATAACTTTTTGAAAAGGCAAGGGGCATTCCACTCGAACATTGCGAAAAAATTCAAATTTACCCCTAATCATCAAAATCGTGGACAAAAGTAAGAGTTCAGCTACTTCTCTTAATGATGAATATTTTTGCCATTAGATCTTTGATAGTAGACATTTAATTCTAGTCGGTGAAACAATTTTGAAATGAATTCCAAAAAAAACTGAATTCCAATAAAAACTGTTGAATCAATTTTATTAGATACTTTGGGCACGATTAACTAAAAATAATTCTATCACTTTTCAGCCGTGACTCTTCAAAAGCCAGCGTTTCCACTGGTAGTAGCAAAGGAGGACAAGCTGCATCGTCTAATAAGAAACAATACGAAAAGTTTCCCGGACGTTTTGTAAATCTTCTATGACTTACGTCATTTTTTTCAACTTTCAGTCTTATTTGATAAATTCTTTGAAAATTATCATGCTCATAATTTAGCATAACTACTTAATCTATATGATAACTATCTTACTGAGATTCTCCTCAGTTGGAAATGAAAGTTGTTGTACGATTCTATATTTTTGTACAGGTAGAGTTGATAATAATAATTTTGCTAACCGAGCCGATTCCAACTTTGTTTCAGATCTATATTTAACTTTGAACAACTTCACCTTACTATATAATCAGACCTTTACACCATGAGTCATGTAGATGTTGTCTGTAACATATCACCATGTTCCATCCTGACCAAGCCTCTTCAAAACAGATCCGGTTGACGGAGACGTGCCTCTCTATCATCATTTCTAACATGCTTCTTCAATAAATCCATAACTTCATTTTGGAATTCCAGCGGTACAGGTTTCACTTCTGTAGCCCAATAAAATATATCCCAATCATTTGATGGTAGATTGATCAATCGATCATACTGTTTCAACTGTTGCTCATTGAAATTGTACAAATATTTCTTAGCAAAAGTGCTCAACAGAATTCCGTTCTCCAACATTCCTCGTTTACGGGATTGGTACAGTAACCTGGTGAGAAGATATCTTTTTCTGACAAGATGATTATTTCACGATAAATTAAGAAATTTGGTTGTTCCATCATCTTGAGAAACTCTTTGCTTTCATGAATACACTTTCTTTATCCTTTTAAGGGTGACTCAACGATTTTCATTTTTGATCTCTAATATAATCTGAATCATTAACTGAGTTGTTGAAATTTCTAATCATTGGCCAATTCAAATATGGAAAAATCTGGAGTATGTGGTTTCTCAAAATGATACATCCAAGATGAATATTGCTCCAAAATGGGTGGTAGTTGGTTACCGAGCTTTTTTTGATGTCAAATCCTCATCTTTTCTTTCAATATATGGAGGTATCCCTGGACCTCGGTCTTCTGAATGAATGAGATCTTCATAATTTTCTATGCATCTTGATACAGAAGTTGTGAATGTTTTTTTTGCAGTATCTTTAACCTAAAGAAGTAGCTGAATATCATCTATATTTAGATCCTAAAGTCGATGTAGTTGTGAACAATGATTGAATTTGAGTATAATCACCCTTGATGAGAAGCACCTTAGGATAGCATACATGCTTAATCTATAATTATTTTCAAGATCAAACTAATGACGACCCTAGAAATTGGCTGTAGTGCACACAATAAAACAATTGAAGTCATTTTTTTTATAATCAGCTTTGCAATTCCAACCACATGTGGCAGCACTTAGAATAATAAAAATAGCACTTGATTCAACAAATTTCGTCTATGTGCTCCCAATCTAATTTCGAGTCTATCAATCCTGTATTACACTTCACATGATGAATAACACTCATCAGTCTTTTCATTCCACTATCGTTGATCATCAAAAGTCTCTCACTAAAGAAATTGTAAGGCTCAAAAAATGAAGAAAATATCAAAAAAAATTATTTTATTTCTAGTATTTGAATGGAGATCACTTATTTCACAAAGGTAGTTTAATGGCTTCAGAAGAGAAGTATTAGACAAGCAAAGTATCGAAACACTTATTAGAATATTTATATCCACATATCATTTTTTCCCAGATTTTTTGATGCCTCCTGTAACAAGAGGCCCCTTTTGCCCAGCCTTCTTAGCTGCCTCTGCCAATTGTTTTTGCTGCTCTTTCTGTTTTTGTTTGAATGCAAGATCTTCTTCATCCATTTCCTTTGCATCTTTTTTAGGGGCTTTCAGAGGCTTCTTCTTACCTCCCTCACGTCCTGACATTCTGAAGAAATTGTAAGAAGCTTGAGGTTTAACTCGTAGTTGCTCAAGTATCAGTCACAATTGTAATGACAAAGGATGAGCAACATGTAGGTAGCTAATGCTAATGTGTGACAGTAAGAACTGGGCACTATATTGGATTTTTCATTCCTGCACAACAAAGCACAGCTTTTTGAATAGTGATTGAATGGAAAGAAATAGCTACTGCGAGTAGTTGCAATTGGAGAAATCTAAAAATTAGCTTTCTAATGTCCGCAAACCGACCAACTTAGTTGCCCAGTATCACAGAAAAAAATGAAAGATTTGAGCATTATTGCGTTGACGGACAAAGTGACGGACAGGATGGAGACATAACCTCCATACAAACCAGAAAATCGCATGGAATGTTGTTTGTTATTTGGAAAATTTAGAACAGAACAGAAAATATTACGATCAAATAATTTTAAAGTTGATATCAAATGGATGAATTGAACACTTACATGAAAAATGAATTTCAGCTAAACGAAATGGCACAACAATCGAACACAGCTGCAGCGAGCGCGGTTTTTGTAAATCAAAATTTGAGATGCGGGAAACAGTGGGCTTCATTGCCGGCTCTATACCGAGCGCCGATAAGACGTCGAAGTGTACAGTAGAGACCTCTGCGCCTGATAAATCAACTCAGTCAGAACAACAGCTGATCGCCAGATGATCGCCAGAGCTGCCAACCTGCACTAAGAAAACTTTGTTGGGACGGCGCGTTCACGGAGCTTACCTACTATTGAGTCGCTACCAGATTAGCGCTGAATTTTACAAAAAATCGAATTGACAGTTCATACCAAGCTAATCCGAGGACTCGGTGCTGCATTTTGAATCGAACAAGACTCTCGCTGTGGAGATTCGACGATTCAAAAACCACCGAGAGTCTATCAAAAGCTTCGGCAAGTAGGATAATAGAGCTTCATCTTGTGTCTGCAATCGAGCTTGGCTCTCGGCAGCGATGTCTGCGGGCGCGTGTGCCAATCGATATGACGTAGTAGCTGTTGAGCACAAAGGAAATTTCAGGGGCTGGTAGTCTGAGCTCTGATGTGTCTTTGCGGAACTTGGTGCCGAGAGGTAATTTGGCTCAAAATCTAGCGTAGCATGACCTGATTCGTTAAAATTTTAATGCAACCATGTCAATCTGTAGATATTTTCAGCTTTTACGGCCGAGCCTCTCTAATTCGAACCTGTCTAATCTGCGAACACTCAACTGTCTAATTCGAAAACATTTTTTGATCTTTCAGAAAAAACCCCTTACTCGAAAAAGTACATGGTCAAAAAATCAATCTCTAATAGAAATTCAAAATTTTCTCGAAAAACTCTTTAACTAGAAAAACTCATGCCCTAACGATTGCGACTTGGAGGGGAATTGGAGAGAAAACTCTCCTACTCTAAATCATTTTATTAGTTGCCATCCGACTGTCGTGAAGGTTGAATCAAACCCTTATACTTCCCTTTGTCTAAAACGAGAAAAGTCGAAGTTATTGAAAAAGCTGGTTCATCTTCGTGTCCTTATAATAAGGTATTGCTGAGAAGTTTGTTATTATCCTTCTGAAGCTCGTGGTATAAAGCTTACTGTCGACGATCTTCAAGAATGAAAGAGAAGGAATGTTCAACTATAATTCGATTGGAGAAAACTGTTGATTGTATCGATAGGTAATCCACGAGCGGCACGTCGGAATCTTGTCCTAATTGCATATACCTACCGGTATTGTCGAATTTTCAAAATTTTTGATGATTTCTCAAGACATCGCGTATCTGGAAAGTAACGCCGATTCTATACATAAGGCACCTATCTTTCGACTTTTCCGGGACGAATATAGGTATCCGACATTCTCTGATTTCCCCTAAAAATCATTTAAATATCTGCTCAAACCAGTTCTTCTGTTTGGAACTCAAATAATATGTGATTTTGAATTGTTTAAGTCGAAGAAATGTGTGCAATGTTCATGAATGCGTCATGTTGATGAATTTGTCTTCTGATATATGATTTTTTTGAGGAATTGACTTATGGAATTCTTTTCACTTACAAGAGAATTTCAAGGAATTTGGGTCACGGATTTGGCTGAAACTTTGGGAATTGTTTTCTTTTAACTCCAAAAGACGATATCCAAAGCTGCAGAATCTAACTCCTAACCGTTTTCGAGATATAGCTTGAAATATCATATCACCCTTGTCCATATAGGGCCATGTTAAAAATTGATATGTATAGATCGAGGTATAGATATACTTCTCATGTTTATGTCATAAGCTGTAGCTCAAAAACACTTAGCGAGCTCGTTAGCGAGTTTCTGCTGCTTATAGATTTTTGGTGCCAAAAAGAGACGGTTCCCAAAGTTTCAGCACAAGTCGTAACCCAACTTCCTTGGACACCCCTTGTTAGAACTGTCAATTCGAAATTTGAAGAACTCTTTTATTCGAATTTTTCCGTGGTCCCACGGAATTCGAATTGGACAGGTTTGACTGGATGATAATTAAAGACTTGTACATTTTCTTAGCTGAGAAGGACGGAGCGGCATGATATTAAATAGTCAGTCTCTTTACACATTAAGCAAGTCTATTATTTTGCATTGCGCTAAGGTCGAAACATAGGAAAGATAGCGAAAACGGGCTTGATGAGGGATTTGAGCTTGAATTTGAGCGGACTACAAAGAGCGAATAATAATGACACCGCATTATTTTGTTCCTCAAAACGCTGTATATTATTTTTTATCGCACTGTTCATTTATTGACAATTATGATGTAGACTACGTTGATCTGAACTTGAATCTTCAATTATCCATACAGCAAACCATTGAAATACCTTAGGATTTTCTGACTTTATTTGATTTTGGAATTTTGTCCGCACGTCGTTCTCCAAACATATAATTACTGGCTCGAAAACGCCCCATGCCTTCAGAACCCATCTAGTGTTTTAAATCAGTTCAAGTTGAAACGATTTTTCAAAGAATGTAAAAAAAACAAAAAAAATAGAACGAAAGCGAAATAGAAGAGGCAGCGGAAATAATCAGAAGCAGTGGAAGTTGTGGAGTCGAGGCAAGCTCTTTCGTTTTTTTCTCCTTTCGACGACACTTGAGCTATTGAGAAGTTACGAGTAAATCTCTGGGACAGCAGTAGCCTTACGAAATGACGTTGTGTATGGTGCAGAGTTTCAGCTGCACCAAGCTGCACCATGACAGCAGCGGCACTGCACGCTCGAGCAGGGAAATAATAGGAAAGTTGTGGCTCGCGAAGCAGTGGCCGAGCCGAGCGCGAGCTGCGCTGTTATGATCAGCTTGGGTTGGCAGGCCTGACGTGGCCACAATCCTCGCAGTGGGGCGGAGAGAGGAGAGGCACGAGCACCTCGATCACGTACTACAAACACGCACAAAGTGAGGTCTTGGCTGGTCGCATGCAGGGGCTGGTCGGGAGCTGAGCAGAGTCGCATCAACTCGCGTGCGCTGCAGCTCGCCGTCGAGAGCCAGTTGGCAACAGGGCAGCGCCGAGTGCGGAGCTCTCTCTCTCTCTCTCTCTCCATCTCGCATCGCTCGCATGTGCAGCTGACAGCAGACGAAGCAGCAAGGTGGAGCAGCGGGGCCGAATGCAGCCGAGGACGGCAGCGGAACGCGGTCGGAGCCAGTGCAGCCTCCCGGGGCAGCGCCGCGGCCGCAGCTCTCGCGCGCCGAGGACTCGATCGGGACGGCAGCGGTGCGCTGGTGCGGTGGCTCGGCAAAGAGCGGCGATGCCCTGGACGAGCGATTGATTGTGCGCGCGGACCGTGGACGAGCGAGCGATGCAACTTGTGCCGAGTGGAGCGGAGTCGCACAGCTGGCCCAACTGCGGCGATCGCCGCGATGGCTGCAGCCGAGTACCCGAGCTTTGACAGCGGCAGCAGCGCTCGCAGTGACAGCGCGCACCAAAGCGGCTGCAGGAGCACTTGACCCCGACTCGCCGTCAGCCGCTCGCCCAGTCCTACCCAGCGCCTCGTCCAGCCTTATCGGTGAGTAGGCCCGCGTATCTCCCTTCGTCCCGTCGCGAAGCTTGCGGCAGATGCATTGCGCTACATCGCACAACGGCACCGTTCTTTCTCCCTAGCTCGCGCAAAGCTCCTTTCACTTCTCGCAGCGCGCGCGGGCTTTGCGCTGTGCTGGCCCAGCAATTGTCAAGCGGGGCCTTTCTCTCTGCGCACTGCATACTTACTCGCCGCGTGCATATGTGAAATCATTCATACTCACCTTGCGTGCCTATCTCGCATTAGAAATCGGGACGCGCGTCGATCAGCTGCTCCAGCGCGCACAGCGCTCCTTTGTTTACGCGCCCGCTCGACGTACAGGGTGTGTATGCACGATACAGTGCGGCCCGTTTAAAGGACCTCCGCGTCAATTTGGCATGCTCAGATTGGATCGACGCTCGTGCAATTAGCGCGTTTTGCGATTAGGCTGCCGTCGCGTGTATTGCGTTCTATGTGCGCTCGGAGCGCTTCACATACGGCACGGTCCCGAGGCGCAGAATCAAAACAAAGAAGCTGCCGAGGGAGAGAGCGAGCTGCCAAGCCGTGGAAAGAACCCAAACACGAAATCGAACGAGCGAGAGCTGCTGCTCCGAGATGGCTATATATATATATATCTCGTTTGGTCCGCACCAACACTCGCGCGAATTCAACTCCGCACACATGCGCAGTCGCGTGCCGAGCGAGAGCCGCCGTGAATTATGTAGATGCGTACAGATATATAGATATCAAAGGCAGCAGCTGAGCTCCGGCGCGGAGCCTTTTAAAAGCCCAATGTCCCATGCAGAGAGCCGCAGAGCTACCCGTATGTACACACATGTGGGCACACCCATGGAAAATCACCGAGCGGCTCTGGCCCGCCGTCGCTGTCGTCTGCTGCCTCGTTCCCCCTTGGTTGCACGAGTTGTAGCTCTCATCGTCCTGCTGCGGGCCCCGCCATCGTCTCATCGTCTCGACAGCTTTGTCTGCGATGGTCTCTGCGACTCGACGCCTCGATGTCTGCGCTGCGCTGTTTTGCTCCGCCTTTTCGCGCGACGGTGTGCGTGCGTGCCTCCCCGCCGAACCGCTCGTTCCATTCCCAAATCCCCCCGAGGTGGATTTTTCCACGCATAGCCGAGGAATCCGAGGATACCCTCGTAAAGTCAAGCAAAGCCCTCGCAGGTAGCTCAACTACTTCTCTGACCAGATGCGAGAGACTTTGAATGCAGTCACCATCAGATTTCCTTTGTAGCTTCTCGTCGCAAGAGCAAGCCAAGGAGACGATCGAGCGAGCGATCGTGTACTGCGTCGGTGACGCAACGACGGTCGGTGCGCTCGGATAATGCCTTTGAGCTGCTTCGGTTTGTATTATTCGATACCTCGAGCATCGGCAGTTTCCCTGTGCGTAAGCCCGTCGTCTTTGGCTTCTTTCGTGAGCCGTGATCTAAACTTTCGATGAAATCGATGACAAACATTAGCTTCTTTCCAAAAACACGATATCAGCATTTTCATAACTTGTCGAGCAAAAGTTCCTTTCGCGAAGAGCTCCGGAATTGCCTCCACCGATCTGAATAGTCCAAATCGAAATAATCCGCCTCACATTCGTATCATAACTAGAGTGTGCAAGTGAGAGAAAAACCATTGAATTTGGATAGTTCATATTGTTAGAGATTGTATCTTGAAATGCTTTTACAGTCTATACCAAGTGGCAATCGAGTTAGAAACAGTTAACCGAGCTATATTGTTGTAAGAGTAGGTGTATGCATGAGAGGCTTGCAAACAGTGGGCACAATCGCTTCTCTCAGATCGCACAGAGCACGCGGAACTGCATATGTAGCAGGTGTTGTGGGACTGTCGTTTCCAAACGTGTAGTTCGGAGCGGGGATCCCGTATCCCAACTCGCGATCAGCCCGCGGGAACCGTCCACATTGTCGAGATCAAC
>JAPYYZ010002089.1:0-14140 GCA_030522705.1 Eretmocerus eremicus | reverse complement strand
ATGCTAAAATCTAACATGCAAGAGGTCGAACAACCTAAACCCGTTCTCACCGCTCAAATCCTTTCGCGAGGAATCGCTTCAGTTCAGAGTGCAATTGAAGACTTTTTAAGCAATGATCCAATAATGACCAGGAGTCTTCACTTCAAAATGTGCTGTGAAGCTGCGCTTGAGCCTTGCAAGACGTTGCACGCAGATCTCCTTCGTCGAGTGAAACAATCTCGCATAACCTCGTTCTTCCCCAAAGAACGATGAGTCAAACTGGGTGTTAGTAGGGAAGATTGTTGATTTTGAATTCATATTTTTATAATCTCTATTCTGCACTCATGTTTTTATTACGTTATCTACAATACATACAGAATGGTCAATCACGATTTTCCAGAAAAATATGGTGACTTTCGACTGGAGCCTATCCCGTAACCCCCCATTTTCCATAAGAACAATGCTCCCGTACTCGCGAATTCGGCATTCGCGGTACTTTTCAGGAACGTAACTACCGCGAATACCGAGTTCTGCCTGTATAGGAATCCCTTGGTTTTCGCAATCAATGCGTTGCGGAAAAGTGCCGCGAATGTTAAAGACGATAATGTGAATACCTTAGTCTTTTGGGAATCGAGAGATTCGTTTTGGTAGGCTATGGAAAGTCCGAATTCGGAAACAAGTATTGATTTTATCTGATCATCTTCTCCGCTGTACTTGAACATTGTATCTCAAATGTGTTTGTTTGGCTTGGTTTCCATAATATCTAATCCTTCATGAGATTTAAAAGCAATCTGATATTCAGCCTCAATTTGAGGCTTTCCATCACCATTGTACCTAATGCAAGAACTTCAACAATATTTTTGTCACTGATGAAATTTTTTCAACTGAAGCGAATTTAGTTTTATTTTTCACATTCCTTCTGTTTGATTCTCTCTCATGCTTTTAAAGATTTCATATCAGCCGGATTTTTTCAAACATCGATACGACCCTTCAATCTAGCCAAATCTCTGATTCCTCGTAAACTTTTTCCGGTTACTCGCTCTCAAGGGTTCAAGAACTCCCATTTTTTTATCAGCTAGATCATCAAATTCTATCATTCTATAATTATTTCTTCCACTTTCATCGTAGTATACTTTAGTAAAGTGTTTTTCCTTCAAACCAAAATTCGTTCTTGGAATAAAAAAGTATTGAATCTGCGATGAAGTTACTCAATACTTACGCTATGAACTTTTCAAGTTCTTCGTCAAACCGCGAATTCGCAATTCTTTTTCCCGCGGATGTCAAGGAAGGGTGTCAATCCTCAATCCGCGAACTTACGAGACCGCGGATGTCGTGTACCGCTAATGTCAAGGGATTCCTGTATCACATTTCAAACGCCTATAAGTCGCACCCGTGAGGACTATCAGTTTTCCCACAAGGCGAATGTATTATTTATACAGGGTAAACAGTGGGTGGTGAATTGCGTGGTGAATTCGATGATTGATGGGTTGCGAGAGCAGGCATAATAGCGAGCGAAGGCTGACATTGCACGGAGCTGTTTCAATAGAGATCGCCACTGTATGGTTATTGGATTTTGAGCCACGGCTGGATTTGAGATTTGCGGGTTGGACTGTGTAGTCATAGGGTAATGCGGCGGTGAAATGAGCGCATTGAGTCGGTGATCACAGCTTGCTCTTGATGTGGCCTCGTGTTGGCGTGGCCCGACTGATTTGATTCGTCGATTGGTGTTGGATGAGCAGGTTTGACGAGGCGAGCGCGGAACGCGATATTCCATCGTCATTGGTAGGCGGTTATGCGATCGTCGCTGTGCAATGGCCTGAAGTGAGGTAACGAGGTGAGGTTACTTCGCGCCCAAGCTTTGTGGGAGGTGGTGGATTGGGTCCTAGATTACAAATTGCATGTCTTCCAACCCTTTGTTCATCATGATCGTTCACAGAATGAAGCGAGGAGGTGATTTGATCTTGAAAATTCGGCAGATTGAGGTATGGGTAGCACTTTGGTTGGGAGAATTCTCCTAGGTTCATACCTTTTTCAATTGCTACTGAAGAATTATGTGGACATTGCTCAAAATATGTAAAATATCCTTGTTTGAGAAGAAACGCTTTCAATGAGGAATCAGGAGTGCTTCTTTAATATCGAGTGAGATTTATCTAGCATACCCTGCACAGTCATGATATAACCAATGCTCTTCATTCAAATATCATGGGATCATCACGGAGATGGAAATTAGGTTCGCCGGAATGGATTGGAGAATGGATTATGCATCCTTCGACTTTGAAACAAATCAGTTATTTTGTGGTCATATAAAAAATTACTCAAAGCAGACTTTTAACACCTAATGATTATCGTCTTTGGAATTCATACTATCGTTAAATTCTTCCGATAATTCGATTCTTGCAACTTCGCAGTTCTGATTTAGTTCTTAGGCGAATAGTGTTTGTCAGCAACACCCATTTGTCTCAATTTAACAAATTTTGTATTCGCGAAATAAAATTACGCGTACATTTTCATACATTGATGAGCACATCTTAATAACTTATCCAATCAAATAAATTTCATAGTACAATGAATAAACTAGGATAATTTCAGTGATGAATTAAGCGTCAACTCGGAATACGAGCCAAGGAGAGTTGTACCGAGGTCTTATTTCAAAGACACTCCCCTTCAAGATTCAGGGCTTATAAGAACATTACTGTCACCTTAAATTATGCCAAGATAATGAAAATGTATCGCACACTGTCTCGTTGAAAGGAACATTGTTTTAAGTGACTACTTGAGCTAGTCGAGAACTTTTATTGTCTTGTCCCGGATAATAACGTGTAAACTCTACTTGGGTGAAATAGTGTGACCTTATTGACCTCCAAAGTTGAATCCGTAGATTTCCGACCCTTGTTCTAGAGGGATACCTTCTTCCTCTCGTATTCGTAATTTTTCTGTTCTACAATTACTGAGTGCGAATGCTTTGTATTGTCATAACCTGGAGAGATCAATTTTACAGACAACCAGTTCCAAAGTAACGAATCGAAAAAGTATTCACAACCCAGCATTCTCGGCGATTCTGCAAAGATGAGAGACATTCTACAGATTTTTGAACCACAATTTCAAGATATAGAGAATAAAAGAGATGGCACAGAAACTCTTCACAAATTCATAGATCTCCAAGAGTGCAAAATAAGAGAGCTGGTTGTTTTTCATGATTATTACTGTAATCAAGCAGTGCATATTTTCCAATAATAACAGAAATTAGACTTTTTGGACCGAAATTAGCAGAGTCTTACCGTAAGTGAATAATCGAGCGAGTCTGCAGATGCAGCAGACTTGTATTTCACAGTGTCCCATTGCGATTTTTCGGAGAAACTCATGACAAATTCTTGCTCATAGAACATTCAACCGTACGTCCATTGCTCGTCGTGACGAATAATAACATGAACATAATTTATCGACAGAACTATCGTCAAGTTTTGAATTTACAGAGCATTTTATGGAAGATATTTTTCGTACACATTCGTATAAGTGGTCGGTAGCTCACTTGTGGAAATTAACGAGGTTGAGCCTGTGATAAATGGATAGTTAGGCAGGATAATATCGTAATAATTCACGTGGCCTGGTTTAAGCTGGTTCAGAGGTGGGTTTAAAACGAGATTGAATGAATCCTTCCTGTTTCAAATGGAAGCAGTTAGACAGCTCCCCAGGCAATCCTATACTGAATCCCGTTTTCAGTATATTTGCGCGTCAAACAAATCCTCTGGCTTTCTGTCATTTCTCTTCATAAGGGTATGGTTCAAAATCCGCAAAATCTATTACTATGCAGTCAACCAGAAAGAGCCAAAAGCTCCAAATACCAAAGAAAAAATCGACAGTTTGAGAGCATTTCCATCAGCACTTGTCAAGAACGGAGATTGATTTTGCAACCATCGTTTTATCTTTACTAACCGAAATATCCAAAACATTTTGATGGATGCGCATCTCTGTATTTGATAGTTGCGAAATTTGTTTCCGATGGAGT
Organism: Eretmocerus eremicus; assembly: GCA_030522705.1. Taxonomy (NCBI): domain Eukaryota; kingdom Metazoa; phylum Arthropoda; class Insecta; order Hymenoptera; family Aphelinidae; genus Eretmocerus; species Eretmocerus eremicus. The sequence continues at coordinate 10,155 of JAPYYZ010002089.1, read as the reverse complement.
CCTCTTCGAGTCATTTTTGACGTCATGCGTATAAAAACTGTGTAATAGAGTAGAAATACGTTTGACAACACTAAAAGCTTTCATGCTGCACAATAGAGTGTTTTTTTGAGAGCCGGCAAAACGAATTCCGAGATCGACTTTGACATTTTTATTCTGCTGGTAAAAACCTCATTCTTTGACGAGGAAGCTCTCGGGTCACTTAAGGGAATGACTTCGCGTGCCACAGAGTCAAGATAATTCCTGAGCATCTTGTCCCAATTCTATTGAATCAGTAATGAAGCGCTCCATCTTTTGACGTAAGAATTCTGAAAATATGAATAGAGGCCCTTATCCTCAGAATTCTACAAATCCTTACTCATAAACCATCTCTCTGCCTCTCATTGTTTTGAACGCTGCAGATATTCACGATCACTGTAAATTATTCTCCAAACTATGGGAACAAAATTCAAGCTAACAGTCAACGTCATAACGCCAAGAACAGCAAACGAGCATAAACAGAGAGACGCACGATCTCTCGAGTCATACCGTCACGCTCGCAGAGCTGCAGTTGAATCAGCCTATACGCAGGCTTACACGTGATTCTAGGAATTTCGCTCAGCTCACAACTCTGGGACAATAGAGGGAAGCCAAAACTATCCTGGATTTGTGGGAAGCTTGGAAAGCCAGTGGAGAAACTACCGAGTCGCTTAATTATGACCCAAAACGTGAGAGATAGGCGTCTCTCGCGACACGTGCCAATTACTCAAACAAATGCTGTGGTGACATAATGAAAATGAGACAACTTTGGTCATTTCCATCGCTGCGCTAGTTTGTTTAGAGGTGTCCCCGACACGACGTAGCCTAATTAACATTCAGATGTAATGTGACGGGATTGTAAGCCACGTGGATAAATACGACGAGGAAGCCAGATTCTCTAGGTTTGAACTGATTTGCGTCACGCTGAAACTCAAATTGTAATATACTTGAAACCACCATTCAAAGAATATCGATGTTTCCAATGAAGATCATCGACAGGTTCATTGTCACTACAGAAATTGTGGAATTTGTTGCTGAATTTTTGAAATTTACAGACATTTTTCCGCTCACACTGATTAAATTTTCGTTTGAGGAACTATAGCACAGATCTGAGAGATATTCAATCACGTCCGCAGGTTCCTTCAGCAAAATTCATCAGGCCACAATCTTTTCCTTGACAATATCGAGATCGACGTAATGAGCCCGCAGTTGATGAATGTTTCTATCTATATTGAAGAGGAGTCAATTCCGGTAAAGTCAGCTGGCCGAGAATTCTTGAACCGGTCATTGATATGAAAGAGTACGAAATCCTGAGGAAAATCTATGGCAAGATACGAAATAATGACTGCAGTCATACAAGATGTTCATGAATGATCGTGAGATTCGACAACTCCGCGATCATGTATGAAAGTAGTGCTCCCACTTCCAATCATTAAAACTTGTAAAGAGTTCAACCCAATGGGAAACTATGAAATGCGAGTCTCCTGCATCTGCAGCCTCGATCCATCATTCGCCGCATTAAGCCCAAACACCAATTAAACTGAAAGCCATGGCGCTAGTTCAAGTTGGCTCTTCAATCCATCATTACGTTTTGACTCACTCAATCTTGACACCAATTTTCGATATTAATCACTCCCGCTGGGTTCGAATACTGGATGAAAATTCCATACACTCGGTACCTTAGAGAACGAAAGCAGGAGATATTTTATGGGACATTGTCTTTGAATGAATTTGGAAATCACTATACAAGAGTCTAGAAGAATCTCTAAATCACCAACTGAACTATTCGACGCTGATTCCCAGTAGCATGTGAGCCAATCTTACAACTTTCATGCATGCCCGGTATTGAGATTGCGTGATATTTTATGTGGCAGAAATCAAAGAACGTACCAACACATCGCTTGCACCACCGATCCTTGACAATCCACTTACTCTGAATAGTTATACGTATTTTCAAAGTCCACGTTTCACTTTGGACGACCAATAGAAAGTATATGGTACAGAAAAACTCGATTCTTTGGTTGTCACACAAGTTTGACGGCGCTCGCCTCAGCTCGTATCTTCGAAGGCGATTCACTGATTAGCGTGAAAATTTGACGAGTGCAAAATGAGTTACGCAAATTTTGCATGATTATATTATCATCATCGCGTCAAAAAATAAATTTGCGTCAATCATGCTATCATTTGAAAGTTTCTCAAATCATATCTCAAAAATCGCCCAAATTCTGAGATTTGGCCATATCCTTGCCCTCGATGAAACACAACCCCACAAAAATTAATTGACCAACTCCTCAAACTCCAGCTCCAAAATCATCCAATTGACCAAAGTTTCAAGATAAAAAAGTCCTTGCGGCTTCAAAAGACCCCCGAGTACCAAAGTAAGCGATCATTCCACGCAGAGAGCACTCCGATGCCTAATAAAACTTTTCACGTAGGAAACGAGAGAGCGCGAGATGCGAGCAAGGAAAGCGAGTTACACATCCACTCGGCGCGATAGTCCATAGCCAATTCGTGCGTCCGTAACGCGAGCTGCTATCGGGTCAATTACCGCGCGAAAGCTCCTCTCTGCGCCCCCAACCAATATCTATAGAACACTCCCATGCCAATCCCGAAAGAGCCGTTCGAATCTCTCGAACTCGAACTCGCGCTCTCTGGCAGCACACACGACTCGGTGTGCGCGCCGATCGACTCCGAGCTGAAATATCCATTCGGCTTGTCTACATTGGCCCGTAGAGTCATTTACTTCCGCTGCGCTTCCGCGAGGATCGAAAAAGAGAGGGAGGAAAGGGAAGAGAGAGATGAATGTTCGCGTGTATAAGGCGCGGCGGATAAAAGTATAAGGAGCAAGAGATCCGGGGCAATTTCTCTCCGGATTTTTCCGACTGCAGCAGCGTATACCAGGAGCCCCGGATCTCTATCGTTCGGCTCTGAATCACGAGATTACGCGGCGAAACGTGTCATCTTGTTCTGCTTGGAGTTGCTGCAGGAGCAGGATAATCGAATCGGAGGATGATAAATGACTCGACTATTCAACATGCGAATGAGAGACGCGGTACATGTGCGCAATCTTGAACAGGATTTTTGTGGGATCGCGTGGTTTTGCGTTGCTCTTGTTAAGGAGAAATTCTTAATTGGAGCCAACGCGAAACCTGTATGCGATGCAAGAGAGATTTCTACTCTCTATAATTGCCTATGTAATTTTACAGTTTTTATATCCAACGATCGTTCTCACTCAATTAATTAGAGATCCTAAAGAGGCTACCGAAAGCAGTCGTTATCAGTTCAATGAATATCATCAACCAGGAGCAGCTCGTTAGGAAACTGGTCGAGCTTGGAAAATTATGGGACAATGGAATTGTCGAAGCGATAGAATTTAACGACTGATCTCTCCGATAGCGCATGACATCTTCGACTGCAACGATCCCATTCTCTCCCTCCCTCTCTTCTCTCTCTCTCTCTCTCTCTCTCTCTCGTGCTCGTTTCGGTTGAATTCGATTCGGACACGGTGACCTGAAAAAAGCTCGATCGATAACGATTAAACGATAATGAGCTTTCGTGAGCACGAGTTTGTTGATTGAACTTTGCCAAAGAATCTTTTGATCCTGAACACGAGGATGATATCGCTCTGTTAGGATAGCGTGGAATAAAAGATATCCCCGTGATTCGACGAGCAGAGTGTATTTTCGCAGGAGAGCTAATCTGCAATCACAGATATCGAGGGGGTGGTTTCTATTCCTGCTGAATAGCTCGACCAAGTTTGATAAAAACGAATGCGTGAGTTTATGCTCACAGTTTAGGCACAGCCGAGTCTATGATCCTCCACTGCATATTCCTTTCTCTGAACAATATTCTGGACCGTTCGGCGAGAAAAAGATGTGAATCAAAAATTTTGCCATGGAAGAGGAATGATTCGAAAAGCATGAGATGGCGCCAATGGAGTTGGAATGTTTGAATCGGATACTTGAATGAGATAAATCTGCAATGTATAAATGATGAGTAAAATGTTCATGTTTCAACCTTTGCGACTAGAGAAAACAGATCAAGTTCATTTTGGAACCGAAAACTTTCAAGGAAGACGTTGGACACTTTGAGGGTTCGATAAAACTAGCAGAGGGTTTCAAAAGTAGCTGGAAAATAATGAGGTACAACCCGACCGATCCCTTTTTCCTGAGCTGGATTTCAGACCGATGGGAGTCAAGTTTGCCCCGAGTAAGCGAAAATTACGTGCTCGCAAAAATTAAATAGGTTAAAATCGGCCATATTATCATAGAGCCATGCATGTAGTAAAGCGTATTGGTGAAGAAAGATTGAAGCAATAGCTCATCGCAGCCCATGATTTTCTAGTAATTCGATTGTGTCAATGGAAAGAGCAATATTCGGCGTATTTCAATAGTGGCTGTGTCGTAAAGATTGGACTTGGATTCAGGTTGAGATTCAAGGATTCTTCAGAGCCAACCGAGTGCACCCGGATCACAATAAACCCTCCCACAGACATGCTTCATAAATAGCTCGTTAAGAAGATCCTGCCAGGGGCGTGGATAAAATCAATCCCTGGAAGGGACTCATTAATTTACAGAGGATCAAGCTATTAGCCCGGTACTCTTGGGAGACCTCGAAGAGAGATAATGCTCTCAATTCCCATTACCGCATCTAATCCCTTAATCCCGACCTTTTCAAATATTTAACCAGTAGCTAACCCACCCACAATCCAAGGCTCCCACTTGATATTTCTTCTGCATCCAACTAAATGAATGCGGAATTCAACTCTCATTTCTAAAAATTTGACAAAGTCTCTGGATATCGAGGTGGAAAGATATCAATGAAAAAAAAAAAAAATTCAGGAGCTCTCCTCTTATGCAAAGATTAGCATTTTTCCTCGTTCGTGGGCTTCAGCTTGCAAGAAAAAGTACACAAAAAACTAGAGTCTCGCGCTTTGCTGGATGATGAGTTGACGGAGGATCCAATTAAAATAATCTATGTGGTGCGATTAAAATTGTGACCCAACTCTCCTGCGTAAAAACGAGGATTACAGGTAGGAAAGTCGTTAGCAATAAAAGCTCAGCCAGGCCGGCTTCTATGCTTGTCATAAAACACCGACGCAAGAGGCGTGCGAACATTTATGAATGCATGTGTACGCAGAAATTTGATGGTCTGCCATTAAATATCGCTCTTACGACCCGGTATGCCTTGAATTTTTAACCAATGCCATCAAATCTAGCTTGTAAGAATGACAAATTGATTTAAAATTTCTAGCTGTCACGATGATGCTTCGTATCCATATTGATAAATATCAACAGCGATGAATGCATTAGTCATCTTTCGAAGTCGGATCGTTTCTAAATTATCATCTTGATATGAAATTTTCAACCAGCAGTAGGATTTTCCGGAAAAAGGAGTCCCATGATTCAATAATTCGAAGAAATATTGAATCAATGATCGTTTGCACCTGTTCGAATTCAGCGATGCAATAGAAGTATCGCAACCAATACTCCTTCATAAAAAGAATTTCTTAGAAGTTGAGATTTAGGGTCAGGACCAAGCCATTTCTTGATTCATGCGATTATCTGATCAGTGGACAGGATATCAAACCACTCTTGAATCAATTAGGCACTCGAAGTTTCCGACTTTATGAAAAAATGTCGATCCTAAGCTAGATAGCTGTGGATCAACCCGTAATGATCACATATCCAGGTAAGAACGTAATGGAGGGATCACAGTAAGCTCCAATGAATTTTTAGATAGGGTTCTACAGCAGAATCAGTGTCAAAATTATGACATGAATGGTCTCCTTCTGGAGTCAGAAGCTGCCCCACGGATAACGTTCCACGCCCACACCCCGATTTTCAAAGTTATACTGATACTGCTCAAGAGCTAAAGTGCTTGTCTTCAGGGTAAACACGGGGAAAACATAGGGAGACTAGAATGTGTAACTTCTCACTAAGCCTTGTTACTAGTTACACGAAGTCACTCCCGTTCAGTACAATTCAATCGTGCGAGGATGCACTCAATCTCGCGATTCACGGTCCCACAGGCCATTTTTGGTCAGATATGATCGGCCATTCCTCGATGTATGAATTGACCAATCGTCATGTCTCACGGGGTGAACAATTCGACCGACCGTGGGCCTCTGTCAAGACTGAACTTGGTCTTGAGCTACGGGAGCTTTGCAAAGAGATACACACGGGTAGAAAGGAGATGTGGGTGAGATCAATCGAGGGAGACTAGCCATCTAGTCTACAAATCATGTAGCTAACGATAAAATCACTTGCCCCGTTTGTCGGGGCAAGCATAAAATTTACAGTTGTCCTAAATTCAAGAGTCTTCATTTAATTCAAGTCTTTATCCTATCTCATTAATGGGCGATTTCGATATTTGAGATTTGCTGCCTTTCGTTCGAGATCGTTGCGTTATGTTTGTATTTATCAGACAGATCCCGCGATTTGCGTAGTGCCTATTGTGTACATGGGTATTCATGGATGGCTCTCATTCCTTGCGATATCATTTGATTCAATGAATCAGAAGACGCTGCCGTGAGACGCAGGCGCTCTGATAACACAGTATGGTTATGTGACTGTGGCTATATTGCGTTTGAATGAAGTGTGCCTATTACGAATTTGGCTACATGACTATGGCCATCGTAGCTTGCACAAAATACTGTAGATAATCTTGCTATCGAGCTTCGCGCTGCGCCTGTCTATATCCATACATATTTCATTTGTAACCTCTTTCGTGACGGATGATGATGATGGAGACCATCAGTCGATAACTTGCAGCGCGCGTCTTTTTGAATTCGATACTCACAAGGAGAGGACCTGACCTCCGGAAGCTTAATCTTGCTGGAAATTTTTTTACACATTCTTTAAACCAAAAAAAGATACCCGTATTTGTTTGTTTAGTCCAATGGGCCTCCTCTCTAAAGATACGAAGAGGAAAATTAAGATTGTCTAAATAGGCTCATGTCAAAAACCTTGTATATAAAGATATACTTGCAATGCTAAAGTTCTTGTCTGTATCTTTGAAAGGGAGGCCCATTGGACTGAACAAAAAATAACGGGGATCTTTTTTCGGTTCAAAGAACGTGTAGAGAAATTTTCAGCAAGATTGGGCTCCGGGAGGTCGGGCCCTCTCCTATTCAGTAGGAATTCCAAAATTAATGACATATCCGTTTGCTCGGTATGAGTTCTTTTCGCGTGCAACGAGAGTAGAATTTTCTAAATCATTGGAAAATTCACTCAATACCGTTTTCTTGACATGGGTTCTAAAATGTCTTGATCTCCGCGTGCAACGCAAAGATCAATGTATTACAAAATTTGTCCATTCAGTTAGATGCTCAATAAGACTTTGAAAATTATTAAAGAATCAGCTCCCTTAATTTGGAATCTCTTCAAGATGTATTGATCTTCGCGATCAACGAATGTGCGAGTTAAATTTTTTTTGACGGCGAGTTCAGTTAGATACTCAATAAAATGTTCTAAATTATTGAGAAATTAATTTTTTTGGTATAAAACCTCTCCAAACTTTTTCAGTTTCGATACGTGAATTCGAATCCTAAATTAGGTTTTGAATAGAATTCTCTCAACAATTGACAAATCCTTGATACTCAATAGGACTTCCGACATGATTGACAGATCTAATTTCTCAATATGAATTTTTTTTATATGTTGATGTGCGCGTCTTCAGAACCTGTCTGCTCGATAGAATCTTCTAAATTATTGACAAATTCAATCTCTTGAAATGAATTACCTTTGAAATTTTGTGATCTCCGCGTGCGGATCCAAATTTTGAATTAGATGTTGAGTTAATATTTCCCAAAAATTGGCAAATACATGCCCTTGATTTGAGCTCCTCTCCGGGCTTGTCCAAGTTCCATAGCCTTCTAAATTGAATTCTCTCAATAATTAATGGATAATTTTCTTGACATGAGTCTTGCCCAGCAAGAGTAGACCTTATGCGCGCAACGCGCGGGTTTTCAAGTCGTAGTTAATGTTGAACAACGTGAGCGGTTCTTTTCTTGGTCTCCAGCTCAAGATTCTCAAATTCAAAGTGGCGGTAGCCTCTGAGTAAAAAGTCAACAAACGCACGATATTTTCATTGGTACGTGAACTCTTCGACCCGTTAGGATGAGTAGCACCAACTATTGTCTGCGCGTACGTACACATGCTCACAAAATTGACTAGGATCAATTTTTCTTCGAAAAGATTAGCATTCAATACAGATTTTTTTTAGTCAAAATCCATTCAGTTGTGAAAAATTTCTATTTTCCGTTGACCACAGAATCGTCCGAATGTAGCCTTAATTCAGCTATGTGAATCGTACAGAACGCGAGTGGCTTTGTGTACTTAGTGAGAAGGCTTCGTGAATAAATGTGTACATAAATTCGTCCCTCCACTAGCTGGAATCATCTCCTTTGCTACAGCCTCATTATCCCCGTATTCCACACTCAAGGGGAGCACTTTATCTCCCGAACAAATATCATTTGTATCTACTCACGAGACAGGAGAAATTTCGCGACTCTGTGACGACACGGGATCGAAACGACAATGTAAAATTATTTTTCTCGCGAAACTTGAGCTTTCTGACCGAATCCAAGTGAAGCCGAACTCTCAGATCGATACACGTGTATTCCAGTACTTTCAGGAAAAGAGATAGGTGCTGCATCAAGTATCAGTTTTGTACTCTCACTCATCGAATGGACACTTGATTTAGGCGTTGGGTCACCGTGATCACATGTGATCACAATGGAATGATTGGATTCCATCAGTCATTAAGATCCTACGGGTTTTTAGAAAAGGTTTTTTTCCTCACAAATTCAAAATTAAATCTGCAAAGGCGAAATCCTCAGTGAACTCTCCATATTCGACGAATGTAATTAAGATTGCTAGAAAACCATGTCTCATTTTAGAGTATCTGACGCGTGAGTTCTCAAAGGAGTCAGAAAAAGTCTCACTTGCTGAAAGCATTCACCGATCGGAATTGAAATTTAATGACCAAAAGCCAGCCAACCAGAAATCTTGAATTCAAATCCTTAGAGGATCGTTGAGATCGAGCATTGGCATCATGCCAGACATGGTAACAGCTTTCAAATTCACGAATAGAAATACGTGAATACTTGGGTACATGGGAAAGTGAATTCATCACTTGGATGTGCTTATCTCAAGTCCATTTACGATTTTCATTCTAGATCATTATTGGATGCTTGTTAAGGATCGAGTTCAGCCATCACTGTAATTTAGTACCTTGACGCCAAATAATTTGTCAAGTTACACAAAGCCTGATCTAATTGTCGGAGAAACTTTTATGAACCAGGGTATTTGATTACTTAGAAACAGTCGTTGGTACCTCTGATTGATTACAAAGAAAAGTTTCCGATCGTCTTGAGCTGTTGATCTTGCTCCATTAGAAGAGAATATGAATCAATAATTCAAAGAGAATGAAGAACTGCTTTGATTGTTTTCCGGCTCGGATTCAGATATTTCAGAATTGTTCCACGTATTGAAGTGATGTCGACCATAATTTATTTTGTGAAGGAACGTGTGAAGATATCCACGAATGTTATGCCATCCCATCGATATCAATCTCGTATTACTCTATATGAGATCCAGTATGAACATTCCGAAAATGTAGCTCCAGACGGCCCTGCGTATTGATGAAACGCATCACTGAGGAAAATTTTGGAGTGATCCATGGCGGTCTTGTAACGTAATTCGACCTCAGTGATGCATTTCACCAATACGCAGGGCCGTCTGGAGTTACATTTTTGAAATATTGTACTGCTTTATTTTAAATGAATTTATCATGAATGTCAGTAAAGTAGAGCTTTGACATGCTCTTAAGGCCATGTCGGAGCCGTGCAAGGGCGCTCTGCATGGGAGCATTTCCCATTATTCTCAAACCCCTTAGAGATTTGGATCAAAATAAAAGAGAGAGACTCTTCTGCATACCCAAATCTAGAGCATCTCTCTCCTCTTTTGATCCAAATGGCGAAGATTTTTGAGAATAATGGGAAGGCCCGGAAGCATTATATGCACGTATACTTGCGCCATGTATACGGTGAGGTATATAGACACTCATCGCGTTCCTGTTATTCTCAAAAATCTTTGCGATTTGGATCAAAAGAGGAGAGAGATGCTCTAGATTTGG